>CM038717.1:3098195-3105695 GCA_021613375.1 Megaleporinus macrocephalus | reverse complement strand
GTGTGTAAGTAGGCTGTCTAGGTAGTGAGTGTGTAAGTAGATTGTCTAGGTAGTGAGTGTGTAAGTAGGCTGTCTAGGTAGTGAGTGTGTAAGTAGGCTGTCTAGGTAGTGAGTGTGTAAGTAGGCTGTCTAGGTAGTGAGTGTGTAAGTAGGCTGTCTAGGTAGTGAGTGTGTGAGTAGGCTGTCTAGGTAGTGAGTGTGTAAGTAGGCTGTCTAGGTAGTGAGTGTGTAAGTAGGCTGTCTAGGTAGTGAGTGTGTAAGTAGATTGTCTAGGTAGTGAGTGTGTAAGTAGGCTGTCTAGGTAGTGAGTGTGTAAGTAGGCTGTCTAGGTAGTGAGTGTGTAAGTAGGCTGTCTAGGTAGTGAGTGTGTAAACAGATTACTGAGACGCTCTAGTTAGAGAGAGACTGCATCACGGCTTGTTCCCCCCACTGCAGCACGCCACCGGTGGTCTAGCTGGTTGCTAAGCTACCGGCCACCATCCAAAACAATAGCCCGAGGCTTAAATATCTGCTAGCATAAATGCTAATGTCTGGAGTATAAAGTGTAAATGGTGAAGGACTCGTTACAGAGTTGATAATTAAATACTGTTCTGTGTGATTATATGACCAGAAACACATTAAAACTCCAGAGAATCAAAATAACTCACATTTTAAAACCACTTCACTGCTCCTAGATTAGCCAGCGGTGCATCATGGGATTGTCTTAGCGGCTGAGGAAGCGTTCGATCCTTCTTAAAATCAGGTCTAAATAAGGTTCCTCAGTAGAAGCATGTTTAAGGTATGTAAGAATTGGGACAGTCTACATGTCGGGAGATCATACTATGATGTCTGATGCGGTCTATGTAGGAGATCAGTAGGTTGGAGAAGTCTGTCTGGGTGCAGCTGGAGATGGTTCTGCGGAGAGCAGAGTCGGGAATGAAGCGCATTAATATGAACTGTATTAATAATGAATGTGTTAATTTTGTCTGTGAGTGAATAAACTGAGTGACTGTATATTTAATTTATTTTATTGGAAGTTTAATGGTCGGACGATCCGTTTGGTCTCTGCCCGCGTGATCATAGCACCTCCCAAATTTTAAAACCAAAGGTTTCAGTAGTGAGTGTTTCAGTGGTGACCAGTACAGCTTCGGTCTGTTTCACACTCTGAATTTCACACTCGAGTATTTAGAACAGTTTTTTATATACAGTCTTTTATTCACAATTTAAATGTAATTTTTTCATTACATTAAAAATCCATAATATTTAAATAAACTAAAAATATAACTGTCTATAATAATAAAACTGCATTAATATAATTTGGGATTATTTCTGCATCTTGTTTTATAGCACAGGATTAATATAATCTGAGGTTGTTTATAGCACAGGATTAATATTATCTGAGGTTGTTTATAGCACAGGATTAATATAATCTGAGGTTGTTTATAGCACAGGATTAATATAATCTGAGGTTGTTTATAGCACAGGATTAATATAATCTGAGGTTGTTTATAGCACAGGATTAATATAGTCTGAGGTTGTTTATAGCACAGGATTAATATAATCTGAGGTTGTTTATAGCACAGGATTAATATTATCTGAGGTTGTTTATAGCACAGGATTAATATAATCTGAGGTTGTTTATAGCACAGGATTAATATAATCTGAGGTTGTTTATAGCACAGGATTAATATAATCTGAGGTTGTTTATAGCACAGGATTAATATAGTCTGAGGTTGTTTATAGCACAGGATTAATATAATCTGAGGTTGTTTATAGCACAGGATTAATATAATCTGAGGTTGTTTATAGCACAGGATTAATATAATCTGAGGTTGTTTATAGCACAGGATTAATATAATCTGAGGTTGTTTATAGCACAGGATTAATATTATCTGAGGTTGTTTATAGCACAGGATTAATATAATCTGAGGTTGTTTATAGCACAGGATTAATATAATCTGAGGTTGTTTATAACACAGGATTAATATAATCTGAGGTTGTTTTCTAGCATGTGTATTCTAAATTTCTGCAAGTTTGCCAAAATAAGATCAAACAGAGTGGAACTCTCGGTTCTAGATACAGTCAGAACTGTTCACAGTGGTGGTGAATGGAACCAGACGTCCACCTCTAAAAGCTCCTCACAGAAAGTTCTTACAGTAGAGGTTATAAAGTGTCTGATTCTGAGACCACTCAGCGCCGGAGAGCAGGACGGAGCTGGTGAGGAGTGTGTGAGAGGTGTACGGGGGTCTGACTGTGCTGTGTTTGTGTTTTAGGGGCTGAACGGGGGGCCCAGGCCGCCGGCCGGTCACAGTGGTCAGCGGAGGAAAGACTGGCACGATTATGAAGCGATCAAGAGAGACGCAGCGCGACCAGGTGAGTAACTCCACAAGCACTGGGGTAAAATCAGGATTAATATAATCTGGGATTATTTCTGTGGCTTGTTTTATAGCATGGGTTTATTTAATCTGGGGTAAAACCAGGATTAATATAATCTGGGGTAAAATCAGGATTAATATAATTTGGGGTAAAATCAGGATGAATATAATCTGGGGTAAAATCAGGATGAATATAATCTGGGGTAAAATCAGGATTAATATAATCTGGGGTAAAATCAGGATTAATATAATCTGGGATTATTTCTGTGGCTTGTTTTATAGCATGGGTTTATTTAATCTGGGGCAAAATCAGGATTAATATAATCTGGGGTAAAGTCAGGATTAATATAATCTGGGGTAAAATCAGGATGAATATAATCTGGGGTAAAATCAGGATGAATATAATCTGGGGTAAAATCAGGATTAATATAATCTGGGATTATTTCTGTGGCTTGTTTTATAGCATGGGTTTATTTAATCTGGGGCAAAATCAGGATTAATATAATCTGGGGTAAAATCAGGATGAATATAATCTGGGGTAAAATCAGGATGAATATAATCTGGGGTAAAATCAGGATGAATATAATCTGGGGTAAAATTAGGATGAATATAATCTGGGGTAAAATCAGGATGAATATAATCTGGGGTAAAATCAGGATGAATATAATCTGGGGTAAAATCAGGATGAATATAATCTGGGGTAAAATTAGGATGAATATAATCTGGGGTAATATCAGGATGAATATAATCTGGGGTAAAATCAGGATGAATATAATCTGGGGTAAAATCAGGATGAATATAATCTGGGGTAAAATCAGGATTAATATAATCTGGGGTAAAATCAGGATGAATATAATCTGGGGTAAAATCAGGATGAATATAATCTGGGGTAAAATTAGGATGAATATAATCTGGGGTAAAATCAGGATGAATATAATCTGGGGTAAAATCAGGATGAATATAATCTGGGGTAAAATTAGGATGAATATAATCTGGGGTAAAATCAGGATGAATATAATCTGGGGTAAAATTAGGATGAATATAATCTGGGGTAAAATCAGGATGAATATAATCTGGGGTAAAATCAGGATGAATATAATCTGGGGTAAAATCAGGATGAATATAATCTGGGGTAAAATCAGGATGAATATAATCTGGGGTAAAATCAGGATTAATATAATCTGGGGTAAAATCAGGATTAATATAATCTGGGGTAAAATCAGGGTAATGTCTGTGCCTTGTTTTATAGTACCAGATTATTATAATCTGGGTTTATTTCTGTAAGCACAGCTGGTAATGTTGAGCTTGTGTCTGAGTATCTGTCTGATTGCAGGTAATGGTGAGCAGGGGAAGCCGTTCCCGCTGACCGACGCTGACCGTGTCGACCAGGCCTACAGAGAGAACGGCTTCAACATCTACGTCAGCAACAGAATCTCCCTCAACCGCTCACTGCCCGATATACGACACCCCAAGTGAGAGAAGATCTTTACCTTCTGAAGAAAAGCTGTTCAGAATTCAGAACTACTGACCAGTACTGTTACACACCTACACACACACAAGCACACACACACTGGTGCAGAGAAACACCTACATACACACACTAGTAAACACACACTAGAGGTAGTGAAACACCCACACACACACACACACACACACACTAGTAAACACACCCACTAAGGGCGGTAACACACACACTAGTAAACACACCCACTAAGGGCAGTAACACACACACACACACACACTAGAGGTAGTGAAACACACACACTAAGGGCAATAACACACACACACACACTAGTAAACACACCCACTAAGGGCAGTAACACACACACTAGTAAACACACCCACTAAGGGCAGTAACACACACACACACACACACACACACACACACACTAGAGGTAGTGAAACATACACACACACCAAGGGCAGTAACACACACACACTAGTAAACACACCCACTAAGGGCAGTAACACACACACACTAGTAAACACACCCACTAAGGGCAGTAACACACACACACTAGTAAACACACCCACTAAGGGCAGTAACACACACACACTAGTAAACACACCCACTAAGGGCAGTAACACACACACACACACACACTAGAGGTAGTGAAACACACACACTAAGGGCAATAACACACACACACACACTAGTAAACACACCCACTAAGGGCAGTAACACACACACTAGTAAACACACCCACTAAGGGCAGTAACACACACACACACACACACACACACACACACACACACACACACTAGAGGTAGTGAAACATACACACACACCAAGGGCAGTAACACACACACACTAGTAAACACACCCACTAAGGGCAGTAACACACACACACTAGTAAACACACCCACTAAGGGCAGTAACACACACACACTAGTAAACACACCCACTAAGGGCAGTAACACACACACACTAGTAAACACACCCACTAAGGGCAGTAACACACACACACACACACACACACACTAGAGGTAGTGAAACACACACACACACACAAAGGGCAGTAACACACACACACACACACTAGTAAACACACCCACTAAGGGCAGTAACACACACACACACTAGTAAACACACCCACTAAGGGCAGTAACACACACACACACTAGTAAACACACCCACTAAGGGCAGTAACACACACGCACTAGTAAACACACCCACTAAGGGCAGTAACACACACACACACACACACTAGTAAACACACCCACTAAGGGCAGTAACACACACACTAGTAAACACACCCACTAAGGGCAGTAACACACACACTAGTAAACACACCCACTAAGGGCAGTAACACACACACACTAGTAAACACACCCACTAAGGGCAGTAACACACACGCACTAGTAAACACACCCACTAAGGGCAGTAACACACACGCACTAGTAAACACACCCACTAAGGGCAGTAACACACACACTAGTAAACACACCCACTAAGGGCAGTAACACACACACACTAGTAAACACACCCACTAAGGGCAGTAACACACACGCACTAGTAAACACACCCACTAAGGGCAGTAACACACACACACACAAACACACACACACATACACACTAGGGGCAGCAAGGTCCTTTGGACAGTTTAGACCGAGATGAACTTGTACCAGAATAATTAGAAGAGAAGAATATAGAACATCTAAGAAAGAACTCATGATCTAAACCATACCAGCATCTGTGAAGCATGGTGGTGGTAGTACTAGGGCATGGGCATGTAGACCAACCAATGGAACTGGGATGCTGGTGTTTATAGCTGGTGTGGCTGAAGTAGCAGGATGAACTCAGATTTTGTCCAGTGCTGCAAAACTGTTAGGACAGATCTTCACAGTACAGACGACTGATGGCCCGAAATATACACTGAAACAAAAGAGCAGTGATGTTAAATGGAGGCAGAGAGGCCCACAAACAAACCGTGAACATCTGGCAAAGCATCTCAATGAAGGACGCTCAGCATTCGGTGATGTCTGTGGCCTCCAGACGTCGGGCAGTCATTGACTGTAAAGGATTTGCATTAGAAGTGTTTAAAATAATCCTTGTATTTCTAACTGTGTTTCTGTGAAGAGGGAGTGACTTCCTTAAACAGCTAGCACTGAATTAAAGCTGAACGTCTACACGTCACAGCCTGACTGCTTTATTTCAAGCTGGCTGTGGTGAAGTAAACTCCTCTGGTCCTCACAGTACGAGGAATCTCTAACGCTTCAGCTCCTGAATGACTTAAGCAGCAAATCATGTCCAGATATTCCAGTTTTTTGTGTTTATTTGTGTCACACTCGTTCAGTTGGAGCTGATTTTGGAGATTCTGATCTCTCTGATGTTAATGAGATGTGCTTGTTGCTGGTACTCAGTTCAGCATCTTGGTTGTCACCATGCCAACACCAGAGATGTTGTGGGTTTAGTCAGAGTTTATATAAAAGTTCATTGTAGACCAGGATTTTATACAGATTTATAGAGATGGTGTTTACAGTGATGGTGTTTACAGTGATGGTGTTTACAGTGGTGGTGTTTACATTGGTGGTGTTTACAGTGGTGGTGATGATGTTTACAGTGGTGGTGATGATGTTTACAGTGGTGGTGATGTTTACAGTGGTGGTGATGGTGTTTACTGTGGTGGTGGTGGTGATGGTGTTTACAGTGGTGGTGGATGTTTACAGTAGTGATGGTGTTTACAGCAATGGTGATGATGTTTACAGTGGTGGTGTTGTTTACAGTGGTGGAGGTGATGATGTTTACAGTGGTGGTGATGGTGTTTACTGTGGTGGTGGTGGTGATGGTGTTTACAGTGGTGGTGATGGTGTTTACAGCAATGGTGATGATGTTTACAGTGGTGGTGTTGTTTACAGTGGTGGAGGTGATGGTGTTTACAGTGGTGGTGATGGTGTTTACAGTGGTGGTGATGGTAACCAGAGGTCTCCATGTCTACAACACTAATCTACACATTGTATTTACTATGAAACCCGCCAGTGAAGCTACACGTGTCTTCTGAGTTTATCTGGATGTTGATGGTAAAAGATCTGAAAATACTAGGTTTTCTTTGGGGACTATTTGAACCTCACAGCGTCCTGTATGTATCCCTCCACCATGAATGGAGTTTAAGACTGAGATCTTCTCTAAACTATCATAAACAGCGTCTCAGAATCAGACAGTATTTATAACATCTACTGTAAGAACTTTCTGTGAGGAGCTTCTAGAGGTGGACGTCTGGTTCCAGCTGGGTATCTGTGTGTTTCTGGCTGCCTAGACTTGTTTTTGGAGCTTGTTCACTGCAACCCACTGGAAATGTGAAGTAGCTTTGCTGTTTTTTTCATTTTCATTTTAACTTCACAGCGTCTTTAAGGCTGAATGTCTAATGAGGGTAGAAAGCAGAGCGAGCTTCCTCAGATGATCAGACACAGAGAGAAGAAGATCAGGCTTCCCCCTCAGAATCCTCTGGTTTCTTCTGATACACGCGTCAGACCTGTTTTTCTCACTCTGTCTCTGAGGACCTGTTTGGCAGAGACTTCACTCGCTTTAGCTAATCTTCAAACGTTCAGAGGTCACCAGAACCCTTAACTTCCTCCGATCTGTCCGTCTTTAGAGAGCGTGTAATGAAGTTTATTAGCTGGCTCAGTGTCTCTGCTCCACATTCTC
>CM038717.1:3080695-3093195 GCA_021613375.1 Megaleporinus macrocephalus | reverse complement strand
CTGAGGAAGCGTTCAATACTTCTTAAAATCAGGTCTAAATAAGGTTCTGTAGACAGCATGTTTAAGGTATGTAAGAATTGGGACAGTCTACATGTCGGGACCACATACTATGATGTAAAATGCTGCCTATGTATGGAGCTCACTAGGATTTGAGACACAGCCTATGAGGCAGGATGAAGTTGATCTGGGTTTTTAGATTTAATATAAAATATATATACAGTTAGTCATTAGTCAGTCACAGCGTGCAGCACCCACATGCATGAGTAGTGATTTATAATAACTATAAATATTAATATTGGGGTTGGGGGGGTGGTCATGTACCTACACTTGGTGTTCACTGTGTGGGCGGAGCTTTATTCACACTGAATGAATCAGAAGGAAGCCCTGCAGAGCAGGTGTGTGTATGAGAGCTGTGTTCTATCAGTACACAGACATACTGCAGCGACAGAGGAGCTTCTCTAAACCTGCTCACTTACAGAGCTCTGATCCACTCACACCAGCACAACACACACTAACACAGCACCCACCATGTCAGGGTCACTGTAGTGCTGAGAATGATCCACCTTTCTAATAGTATCTGCTCTGTGGGGGTCCTGTGGGGGTCCTGATCATTAAAGAACAGAGTAATAAAGTATACAGAGAATCAGATGAACTACAGTCTGTAAGTGTACACCTATCAAGTGCATCATATGGTAGGTGTTTCTGATAAAGTGGCCAGTTTGTTTGTTCTGTGTGTTTTCTGTAGTTTGGGGCGTATGTGCTGCACTTCTGAGCCATGTTTCTGTGAATTTCACGTCTCAGTTCCTCGTTTCCTGGTTTAATCTGGATTAGTGTCGTTCCGTCTGCTCTTTGGAGTCCTGGATTATGAATATGTCTCGGATTATCCTGCCTGTTTTCTGACCCTAGCTGTGGACGGTGATTATGACTTCAGGAAACGCCCTGAAAGAAAGACTCACACTTAATATCCCTCCTCATCCCTGTACTGCGTCATCCAGAGCACAACCAGAGCTTCAGCTACAAGTTCACAGAGACAGTTACTTATAGAAACTGAGGAAAGTTCATATGATCCACATCCTGACAGACTGTAATACACTACAGGAAGCGTAGTGGGCGACGGTCGTTCTAACAGACTGTAATACACTACAGGAAGCGTAGGGGGCGACGGTTGTTCTAACAGACTGTAATACACTACAGGAAGCGTAGGGGGCGACGGTCGTTCTAACAGACTGTAATACACTACAGGAAGCGTAGGGGGCGACGGTCGTTCTAACAGACTGTAATACACTACAGGAAGCGTAGGGGGCGACGGTCGTTCTAACAGACTGTAATACACTACAGGAAGCGTAGGGGGCGACGGTCGTTCTGACAGACTGTAATACACTACAGGAAGCGTAGGGGGCGACGGTTGTTCTAACAGACTGTAATACACTACAGGAAGCGTAGGGGGCGACGGTCGTTCTAACAGACTGTAATACACTACAGGAAGCGTAGGGGGCGACGGTCGTTCTGACAGACTGTAATACACTACAGGAAGCGTAGGGGGCGACGGTTGTTCTAACAGACTGTAATACACTACAGGAAGTGTAGGGGGGCGACGGTCGTTCTGACAGACTGTAATACACTACAGGAAGCGTAGGGGGCGACAGTCTGCTGTAGACTAAATGGGTGGAGCTAAACTGCTGTAGGCTGAATGGGTGGAGCTAAACTGCTGTAGGCTGAATGTGTGGAGCTAAACTGCTGTAGGCTGAATGGGTGGAGCTAAACTGCTGTATGCTGTATGGGTGGAGCTAAACTGCTGTAGGCTGAATGGGTGAAGCTAAACTGCTGTAGGCTGTATGGGTGGAGCTAAACTGCTGTAGGCTAAATAGGTGGAGCTAAACTGCTTTAAACCGAATGGGTGGAGCTAAACTGCTATAGGCTAAATAGGTGGAGCTAAACTGCTGTAGGCTGAATGGGTGAAGCTAAACTGCTGTAGGCTGTATGGGTGGAGCTAAACTGCTGTAGGCTAAATAGGTGGAGCTAAACTGCTTTAAACCGAATGGGTGGAGCTAAACTGCTATAGGCTAAATAGGTGGAGCTAAACTGCTGTAGGCTGAATGGGTGGAGCTAAACCTCTGTAGGCTGAATGGGTGGAGCTAAACTGATGTAGGCTGAATGGGTGGAGCTAAACTGATGTAGGCTGAATGGGTGGAGCTAAACCTCTGTAGGCTGAATGGATGGAGCTAAACTACTGTAGGCTGAATGGGTGGAGCTAAACTGCTGTAGGCTGAATGGATGGAGCTAAACTACTGTAGGCTGAATGGGTGGAGCTAAACTGATGTAGGCTGAATGGGTGGAGCTAAACTGATGTAGGCTGAATGGGTGGAGCTAAACCTCTGTAGGCTGAATGTTATGTTAACCCCGTTGGGGTGCTATTAGAAATGAGTATTATCTGAATGAAAGGCTGAGAGTACATTAATACAAACACTGCTCCTCGACATCATCCAGTACCTGATCTTCAGAGAGGAGTATCTGGCATCTTCTCTGATATATCATCTCCGTCTCAGCTAGTTGAGAATCAGAGCACATGTGATAAAAGAGGTGAAAGTCAGGATACGAGTTTCCGAGGCTTATTACGGAGCTTCACCAGGAAAGAGTTCGTTCCTCATTAGCTCTGATTTGCAGATGTGCAGCAGCTGGAAGCTTCAAGCCTCCAAGTCCTTCACCTCAGATGTACTGAAGATACTGAGAGTTTGTAACACAGATGTAGCCGGTTACCCTCTATAGTTACCCTCTATAGTTACCCTCTATAGTTACCCTCTATAGTTACCCTCTATAGTTACCCTCTATAGTTACTCTCTACAGTTACCCTCTATAGTTACCCTCTATAGTTACCCTCTATAGTTACCCTCTATAGTTACTCTCTGTAGTTACCCTCTATAGTTACCCTCTATAGTTACCCTCTATAGTTGCTCTCTATAGTTACCCTCTATAGTTACTCTCTATAGTTACCCTCTATAGTTACCCTCTATAGTTACCCTCAATAGTTACTCTCTATAGTTACCCTCTATAGTTACCCTCTATAGTTACCCTCAATAGTTACCCTCAATAGTTACTCTCTATAGTTACTCTCTATAGTTACCCTCTATAGTTACCCTCTATAGTTACCCTCTATAGTTACTCTCTATAGTTACCCTCTATATGTTACCCTCCATAGTTACCCTCCATAGTTACCCTCCGTAGTTACCCTCTATATGTTACCCTCTATAGTTACCCTCTATAGTTACACTCTATAGTTACCCTCTATATGTTACCCTCTATAGTTACCCTCTATAGTTACCCTCTATATGTTACCCTCTATAGTTACCCTCTATATGTTACCCTCTATATGTTACCCTCTATAGTTACAATCTATAGTTACCCTCTATAGTTACCCTCTATAGTTACTCTCTAAAGTTACCCTCTATATGTTACCCTCTATAGTTACCCTCTATAGTTACCCTCTATAGTTACCCTCTATAGTTACCCTCTATAGTTACCCTCTATATGTTACCCTCTATAGTTACCCTCTATATGTTACCCTCTATAGTTACCCTCTATAGTTACCCTCTATATGTTACCCTCTATATGTTACCCTCTATAGTTACCCTCTATAGTTACCCTCTATATGTTACCCTCTATAGTTACCCTCTATAGTTACCCTCTATAGTTACTCTCTATAGTTACTCTCTATAGTTACCCTCTATATGTTACCCTCTATAGTTACCCTCTATAGTTACCCTCTATAGTTACTCTCTATAGTTACCCTCTATAGTTACTCTCTATAGTTACTCTCTATATGTTACCCTCTATAGTTACTCTCTATAGTTACCCTCTATAGTTACCCTCTATAGTCACTCTCTATAGTCACTCTCTATAGTTACTCTCTATAGTTACTCCCTGAAGTTACTCTCTATAGTTACTCTCTAAAGTTACCCTCTATAAGTACCCTCTATCTCCACTAGCACCTTGGAGGAACGTCCAGTCAGGTAAGAATCCGTATTGGAGCTGGATTAGTCTTCTGCTGAGGTCCGGTTATGTAATCTGTGGGTCGTCCAGTGTAGATGGTGGTCTCTTCAGCAGATTAGCTCATAAACACTGAACCACGCTGAAGCTGCTCTGTGGTTCTCCACGGCCCTCACACTCCGCCGGGAATTGTTCACTCCCACCTTACTCCAAAAATTCACCAGCAGTATTTTCAGGAGATGAACTCTGAACACGGAGGCTTTAGCATTTCATTTTATATTAGATTTATTATATACTTTATTTTATTATAAAGTATAATCATTATTTTTTTATTTTTACTTCTTTTATAAAAAATATTATCATTATTTATTATTATTATTATATAATTATTTTTATTATATATAATATATTGTAATTATTGTTATTTTATAGAGCAATGGCTAAAAAAATTTACATAGAAGTTGTTATTATTTTTAAAAATATTTTTATGGAATACTTTCAAAAGAAAATCTTCACAGATTATGACTTTATTATTATATTATATTAAGTATTATATATTATATTAAGTATTAAGGATTATAAGGATTATTATTATTATGAATAATTCTGAATACATTCAGAAAAAATCTTTACCTAGAGGTTCTTATGTAATTATTATCATGATTTATTTACATTTTTTTATGAAATAATTTCATAAAAACATCTTCTTCTAGGGGTTATTTTTTAAACTCAGAACACATACATTATTATTATTATTATTATTATTATTATTATTATGTTGTTGTTGTTGTTGTTGTAGTAGTATTGTTAGTAAATATCTGAGCTCGGTGGTTCGGCGCTGCTGCTGCTGTTCCTGTGAGACTGTGCGGATAAACAGGTGTCAAATTAGCGTTTAGCCCGTTAGCCTGTAGGTTTGAGGGCAGATGTGCAGGAAGCTGCTGAACTGAAGCTGGGTGATTGTTTCCTAGCAACCGTGTAGCTGCCGGCGCTGCTCTGCGTTCTGAGTCGGGGGGTCTCGAGGAGTCAGAGCAGCTTTATCTTCAGGTTCGTGTCAGAAACGCTCAGTGTAGCGATTAAAGACCCGACTGGATCCGCCACTCCGAGTTACTGCAGCGATAAATCTGTGACCTCACAACCACTCAGCTCCATCACGACTCCCTGGGGTGATCCGTTCAGTGTGATTCAGGATGAAAGTGTAGTGTAGTGTAGTGTACTGTAGTGTAGTATAGTGTACTGTAGTGTAGTATAGTGTACTGTAGTGTAGTATAGTGTACTGTAGTGTGGTGTACTGTAGTGTGGTATAGTGTACTGTAGTGTGGTGTACTGTAGTGTGGTGTAGTGTACTGTAGTGTAGTATAGTGTACTGTAGTGTAGTGTGGTGTAGTGTACTGTAGTGTGGTGTAGTGTACTGTAGTGTGGTGTAGTGTACTGTAGTGTAGTATAGTGTACTGTAGTGTAGTGTGGTGTAGTGTACTGTAGTGTGGTGTAGTGTACTGTAGTGTAGTATAGTGTACTGTAGTGTAGTGTGGTGTAGTGTACTGTAGTGTAGTATAGTGTACTGTAGTGTTGTGTAGTGTGGTGTAGTATAGCGTACTGTAGTGTAGTATAGTGTACTGTAGTGTAGTATAGTGTACTGTAGTGTGGTGTAGTGTACTGTAGTGTAGTATAGTGTACTGTAGTGTGGTGTACGTTAGTGTGGTGTACTGTAGTGTGGTGTAGTGTACTGTAGTGTAGTATAGTGTACTGTAGTGTAGTGTGGTGTAGTGTACTGTAGTGTAGTATAGTGTACTGTAGTGTTGTGTAGTGTGGTGTAGTATAGCGTACTGTAGTGTAGTATAGTGTACTGTAGTGTGGTGTAGTGTAGTGTAGTATAGTGTGCTGTATTGTGTAGTGTAGTTTAGTGTAGTGTAGTTTAGTGTAGTTTAGTGTGGTGTAGTGTAGTGTACTGTGGTGTAGTGTGGTGTGGTGTAGTGTATTGTGGTGTAGTGTAGTGTAGTATAGTGTACTGTAGTGTAGTATAGTGTGCTGTATTGTTGTGTAGTTTAGTGTAGTGTAGTTTAGTGTGGTGTAGTGTACTGTGGTGTAGTGTAGTGTAGTGTACTTTACTGTAGTGTGGTGTAGTGTACTGTAGTGTGGTGTAGTGTACTGTAGTGTACTATAGTTTGGTGTAGTGTAGTGTACTGTGGTGTAGTGTAGTGTGGTGTAGTGTAGTGTACTGTCGTGTAGTGTAGTGTGGTGTGGTGTAGTGTACTGTACTGTCGTGTGGTGTAGTGTAGTGTACTGTAGTGTACTGTAGTGTGGTGTGGTGTAGTGTACTGTACTGTCGTGTGGTGTAGTGTAGTGTACTGTCGTGTAGTGTAGTGTAGTGTACTGTGGTGTAGTGTACTGTCGTGTAGTGTAGTGTGGTGTGGTGTAGTGTAGTGTACTGTGGTGTAGTGTACTGTAGTGTGGTGTAGTGTAGTTTAGTGTAGTGTAGTGTAGTGTAGTGTTGTGTAGTGAGTGATCACAGACTCTGCTGTGTATACGGTATGTGTCTGACTTGCAGGTTGCTATAACAGCAGGTGACCGAGTGACAGAGACAAAGAAGATCAAAACACCCCTACTACGATCAGTGAGGCGTCTACACCAGCTGCAGAGCTCCATATGATTCCTTGTGTTGTAAACAAGACCGCTAGAAGCGAGTCTAAGAGTCAAGACTTTTAGTAGTCGAGTCAAGAATGCAAGACAGTGTAAATGTAGCGTAGGGGTTAGTGTTTAGTGTAAATGTAGGGGTTAGTGTTTAGTGTAAATGTAGGGGTTAGTGTTTAGTGTAAATGTAGGGGTTAGTGTTTAGTGTAAATGAAGGAGTTAGTGTTTAGTGTAAATGTAGGAGTTAGTGTTCAGTGTAAATGTAGGAGTTAGGGTTTAGTGTAAATGTAGGGGTTAGTGTTTAGTGTAAATGTAGGAGTTAGTGTTTAGTGTAAATGTAGGAGTTAGTGTTTAGTGTAAATGTAGGAGTTAGTGTTTAGTGTAGATGTAGGAGTTAGTGTTTAGTGTAAATGTAGAGGTTAGTGTTTAGTGTAAATGTAGGAGTTAGTGTTTAGTGTAAATGTAGGAGTTAGTGTTTAGTGTAAATGTAGGAGTTAGTGTTTAGTGTAAATGTAGGAGTTAGGGTTTAGTGTAAATGTAGGGTTAGTGTTTAGTGTAAATGTAGGAGTTATTGTTTAGTGTAGATGTAGGAGTTAGTGTTTAGTGTAAATGTAGGAGTTAGTGTTTAGTGTAAATGTAGGAGTTAGTGTTTAGTGTAAATGTAGAGGTTAGTGTTTAGTGTAAATGTAGGAGTTAGTGTTTAGTGTAAATGTAGGAGTTAGTGTTTAGTGTAAATGTAGGGGTTAGTGTTTAGTGTAAATGTAGGAGTTAGTGTTTAGTGTAGATGTAGGAGTTAGTGTTTAGTGTAAATGTAGGAGTTAGTGTTTAGTGTAAATGTAGGAGTTAGGGTTTTGTGTAAATGTAGGAGTTAGGGTTTAGTGTAAATGTAGGAGTTAGTGTTTAGTGTAAATGTAGGAGTTAGTGTTTAGTGTAAATGTAGGAGTTAGTGTTTAGTGTAAATGTAGGGGTTAGTGTTTAGTGTAAATGTAGGAGTTAGTGTTTAGTGTAGATGTAGGAGTTAGTGTTTAGTGTAAATGTAGGAGTTAGGGTTTAGTGTAAATGTAGGAGTTAGGGTTTAGTGTAAATGTAGGAGTTAGGGTTTAGTGTAAATGTAGGGGTTAGTGTTTAGTGTAAATGTAGGAGTTAGTGTTTAGTGTAAATGTAGGAGTTAGTGTTTAGTGTAAATGTAGGGGTTAGTGTTTAGTGTAAATGTAGGAGTTAGTGTTTAGTGTAGATGTAGGAGTTAGTGTTTAGTGTAAATGTAGGAGTTAGGGTTTAGTGTAAATGTAGGAGTTAGGGTTTAGTGTAAATGTAGGAGTTAGGGTTTAGTGTAAATGTAGTTGTTAGGGTTTAGTGTAAATGTAGGAGTTAGGGTTTAGTGTAAATGTAGGAGTTAGTGTTTAGTGTAAATGTAGGAGTTAGTGTTTAGTGTAGATGTAGGAGTTAGTGTTTAGTGTAAATGTAGGAGTTAGTGTTTAGTGTAGATGTAGGAGTTAGGGTTTAGTGTAAATGTAGGAGTTAGTGTTTAGTGTAAATGTAGGAGTTAGGGTTTAGTGTAAATGTAGGAGTTAGTGTTTAGTGTAAATGTAGGAGTTAGTGTTTAGTGTAAATGTAGGAGTTAGGGTTTAGTGTAAATGTAGGAGTTAGGGTTTAGTGTAAATGTAGAGGTTATTGTTTAGTGTAAATGTAGGAGTTAGTGTTTAGTGTAAATGTAGGGGTTAGTGTTTAGTGTAAATGTAGGAGTTAGGGTTTAGTGTAAATGTAGGGGTTAGTGTTTAGTGTAGATGTAGGAGTTAGTGTTTAGTGTAAATGTAGGAGTTAGTGTTTAGTGTAGATGTAAGAGTTAGGGTTTAGTGTAAATGTAGAGGTTAGTGTTTAGTGTAAATGTAGGAGTTAGGGTTTAGTGTAGATGTAAGAGTTAGGGTTTAGTGTAAATGTAGAGGTTAGTGTTTAGTGTAAATGTAGGAGTTAGTGTTTAGTGTAAATGTAGGGGTTAGTGTTTAGTGTAAATGTAGGAGTTAGTGTTTAGTGTAGATGTAGGAGTTAGTGTTTAGTGTAAATGTAGGGGTTAGTGTTTAGTGTAAATGTAGGAGTTAGGGTTTAGTGTAAATGTAGGGGTTAGTGTTTAGTGTAAATGTAGGAGTTAGGGTTTAGTGTAAATGTAGGGGTTAGGGTTTAGTGTAAATGTAGGGGTTAGGGTTTTCTGTAAATGTAGGAGTTAGTGTTTAGTGTAAATGTAGGAGTTAGTGTTTAGTGTAAATGTAGGGGTTAGTGTTTAGTGTAAATGTAGGAGTTAGGGTTTAGTGTAAATGTAGGGGTTAGGGTTTTCTGTAAATGTAGGAGTTAGGGTTTAGTGTAGATGTAGGAGTTAGGGTTTAGTGTAAATGTAGGAGTTAGGGTTTAGTGTAAATGTAGGGGTTAGGGTTTAGTGTAGATGTAGGGGTTAGGGTTTAGTGTAAATGTAGGGGTTAGGGTTTAGTGTAGATGTAGGGGTTAGGGTTTAGTGTAAATGTAGGGGTTAGGGTTTAGTGTAAATGTAGGGGTTAGGGTTTAGTGTAAATGTAGGGGTTAGGGTTTAGTGTAGATGTAGGGGTTAGGGTTTAGTGTAAATGTAGGGGTTAGGGTTTAGTGTAGATGTAGGGGTTAGGGTTTAGTGTAAATGTAGGGGTTAGGGTTTAGTGTAGATGTAGGGGTTAGGGTTTAGTGTAAATGTAGGGGTTAGGGTTTAGTGTAAATGTAGGAGTTAGTGTTTAGTGTAAATGTAGGAGTTAGGGTTTAGTGTAAATGTAGGGGTTAGGGTTTAGTGTAAATGTAGGGGTTAGTGTTTAGTGTAAATGTAGGAGTTAGGGTTTAGTGTAAATGTAGGGGTTAGGGTTTAGTGTAGATGTAGGGGTTAGGGTTTAGTGTAAATGTAGGAGTTAGTGTTTAGTGTAGATGTAGGGGTTAGGGTTTAGTGTAAATGTAGGAGTTAGTGTTTAGTGTAAATGTAGGAGTTAGGGTGGAACTGGCGGGGTGGGGTGGGGAGGGGGGTGGGTGGTGTTATGACTTCATTTGCGTTGCGGGATGACGCTGTCACCCTCTCTGTCTATTTTTAAATTAAGATTAATGAGTTTGTGAAGAAAACTGTCGTTAGTCACTCTGATTAATCACCTCCTGTTTCATAAAGCTGTAATACATTCTGGAGAAAATTAAGCGTCATGGCGAACGTCTTCCCTCCGTCAGCCTGAATTACATCACTGTTTTACACACGTACCAATCAGAGTGAAGAAATTAAAGCTAGGTTTAGGCTCAGTGTTTATATCTGACTTATATACAAATCCAGACGTATACTTTATATCAAAACGTCTGTAAGACTGAAACTGTATTTTCATAAAATACATTCATACATTCGTACTGCGCTTCTGATTAATAAACAGCTTTAAAACTGTCCTCTGATCAGTTCTTAAACCTCCCCTACTGTACTGTGTGTGCTTTATTAGCAGGTAGCACTGATAAAACACTGCTGCACGGAGACAAAAATGAATGAAAAATAAATCATTTTAAAAGCTGGAACAGTGTTAAATAAACAGGAGCAGCTTGTTGAAGCTTTGACGTTTTAATGTCATCATATGGAAAACTATTATCACAGTAATTCAGATTTTCCCACAAGGGGGCGCTGTCTCCACTCAGCAGCTCTTTTGTCATTGAGAGAGAGAGAGAGAGAGAGAGAGAGAGAACCTCCACACCAGCAGGAGCTCATGGTTTTGCTGTGAGAGGTGTTAGAACTTATTATCTGTTTAAACGAGGCTCCGCCCCCTCTGCCCTCCCTCAGAGCACCTGAAGGCCTCTCTGGAGGACTACATGGTCCGGATGCCGAAGGTTCGGATTCTGCGCACTAAGAAGCGAGAGGGTTTGATCCGGACGAGGCTGCTGGGCGCCGCCGCTGCTAAAGGAGAGGTCATCACCTTCCTGGACTCGCACTGCGAGGCAAACGTGAACTGGCTCCCACCGCTGCTCGGTACGGACCACTTCCATCACCACTATAAATTATTCAGATTCTTTTATAAATTGTTCCGTATCTACTTTAAATTTTTAAATTGTTCAGCATCTACTATTAATTATTCAGTATCTACTATAAATTATTCAGATTCTTCTATAAATTGTTCAGTATCTACTTTAATAGATGCTGAACAATTAAAAAATTTAATTATTCAGTATGTACTATAAATTATTCAGATTCTTCTATAAATTGTTCAGTATCTACTATTAATTATTCAGTATGTACTATAAATTATTCAGATTCTTCTATAAATTGTTCAGTATCTACTTTAAATTTTTAAATTGTTCAGCATCTACTATTAATTATTCAGTATCTACTATAAATTATTCAGATTCTTTTATAAATTGTTCAGTATCTACTTTAAATTTTTAAATTGTTCAGCATCTACTATTAATTATTCAGTATGTACTATAAATTATTCAGATTCTTCTATAAATTGTTCAGTATCTACTTTACATTTTTAAATTGTTCAGCATCTACTATTAATTATTCAGCATCTACTATAAATTATTCAGATTATTTTATAAATTATTCATTATCTACTATAAATTATTCAGTTTCTACTAAAAATTATTTAGTATCTACTATAAATAATTCAGTATCTACTATAAATTATTTAGTATCTACTATAAATTATTCAGTTTCTACTATAAATTATTTAGTATCTACTATAAATAATTCAGTATCTACTATAAATAATTTAGTTTCTACTATAAATTATTCAGCATCTGCTGTAAATGAACACAAACATGAACACAATCACTGTAAACATGATTAAATTCTGAATGTTTCTCTTGTTTTAGATCGAATCGCTCAGAACCGGAAGTCCATCGTGTGTCCGATGATCGATGTGATTGATCATGATAATTTTGGCTACGAGACGCAGGCGGGGGATGCGATGCGGGGAGCGTTCGATTGGGAGATGTATTACAAGCGCATCCCTATTCCTGCCGAGCTGCAGAAGGACGACCCCAGCGAACCCTTCGAGTAAGAACTGCTGAAATTTGCAGAAATGTTTTACTTTTAAAGGCCTGATTATTAAACAGAACTTTCTGAATTAATATGTTAATGATTTGCTAACGTGATAAAATGTTACGCCACTTATTTTTAACCCTGTGAACTAAAAACTAAAGTTGAGTTTGGCTAAACTGTACAGTTGTGTCCTGGATAAACTGTAAAGCTGCATTTGGATAAACTGTAAAGCTGCATTTGGATAAACTGTAAATTGCATCTTGGATAAACTGTAAAGCTGCATTTGGATAAACTGTAAATTGCATCTTGGATCAACTGTAAAGTTGCATTTTGGATTAACTGTAAAGTTGCATTTTGGATAAACTGTACAGTTGGTTACAGATCAATTGTGAAGTTGTGTTTGGCCAAACTAACATTGCGTTTGGCCAAACTGTAAAGTTGCGTTTGGCTAAACTTTGAAGTTCTGTGCAAATGAACTATAAAGTTGCAATTGCCTAAACTATAAAGTTGCAATTGCCTAAACTATAAAGTTGCATTTTGATTAACTGTAAAGTTGCATTTGGCTAAATTGTAAAACTGTTTTTTCTAAACTGTAAAGTTGTGGTTAGCTAAACTGTAAAGTTGCGTTTGGATGAACTGTGAATCTGTGCTTGGCTAAACTGCAACGTTGTGTTTGGATAAATTGTCAAGTTGCGATTGGCTAAACTGTTAGGTTTAAATTTAGTTTGTTTTATTAAAACGAGATTGAACATTTAATTTTCTCACTAGCAAAACAGTCACAACACTGCGCTAACTTTACTGTTAGTGACTGCTTAGCGTTAGCGAGCTGAACTCTAAAACGATGACCAGTAAACGCAGCTTTGAACAGTTTTACACA
>CM038717.1:3065695-3075695 GCA_021613375.1 Megaleporinus macrocephalus | reverse complement strand
ACCCGGACCACGGTTTGCCTAGTAGTGACCACTGCCCTAAAGAAGCCAGAAGGTGGATGAAACCAAAATAGAACTGCTTTAAATGTTAAGAAATATGTCTGGCTAAGGAAAACACTGCATTCCAACATAAGTACCTTACCCTATCAGTGAAACATGGTGGTGGGAGTATCAGGTTGGCTCACCATCACTGCTGTAACAGTGAACTCTGAATTATACACTGAATTCTAAAGTTCAATTCAAGTCAAGTTTATTTGTATATTGCTTTTTATAACTTTGTTGTCACAAAGCAGCTCTATGGAAGTTTTGAAAACAGACAGTTATAACAAATACCCCCAGTGAGCAAGCCAGAGGCAACAGTGGCAAGAACACCTTCCTCAGACTGGAGGAAGAAACCTTGGGAGGAACCAAGACTCACAAGTGGAGACCCGTCCTCCTCTGATCAAACAGTATTTACAGTTCAATAAACTAAACACCAAAGAAAAGAGTCTCTGTTTGAAATCTGGATAGCAAAGCTTTAGAAGCTGCACAGGTAGAGGCAGTCTCTGACCGAGGCAGTCTCTGACCGAGGCAGTCTCTGACCGAGGCAGTCTCTGACTGAGGCAGTCTCTGACTGAGGCAGTCTCTGACCGAGGCAGTCTCTGACCGAGGCAGTCTCTGACTGAGTCATGTAAAGTGGGCGTGAGCTGAAACAGTCCCATCCTATCTCAATGCTGGTGCTGGATGGCACAGTGATGTAACTGAGGGTGTAGCAGTTGACACAGTATCAGAACATCTGTCTGTGAACTGGATCTCAGGAGAACGTGGGTTCTACAGCAGGACAATGACCCTAAACACACAAGTGGTTCCACCAAGTCAAGGTCTGGAATGCTGTGTAGGAACCTGAAGTGAGCAGCTCATGTGAGGAAACCCACCAACGTCCCAGAGTTGGAGCTGGTCTGTTTGGAGTAACGGGATGAAACTCCTTCGAGCTGATGTTCGCACGAATTAACGGTTGTTGGAAATGTATATTATCACAGCAGATACTGACAGTACAGCTCCACCCACTTTTACCCTCACAGATATAAACACTGATCATTTTCATCAATAAATAAATAACCTAGTCTAATATCTTTGTTTAATCAGATTCTCTATATATTCTTTTAGGACTTGTGTGAATATCTGATAATATTTTAGGTGATGTTTGTGCAGAAATATAGAAAACTCTAAAGGGTTTGCAAACTTTTAAGCCCCTCTGTACATGAAAAACACTGTTTGTTGTTTTTTCTTTGATCTTTTTACTTCAAAATATCATCAAAGCTGTGACCTTTATTTGAAGTACAGTGAATGAAAGAACAAACATATACGTCTTATCATTAAAAACTTGCTGGCGTCCCTTCATTTGCAGAGATAACAGCTCTGAGTCTTCTGTAGTGCTTAATGAGACTGGAGGACACTGCAGGAGATCTGAGGCCTCCATACAGAACCTCTCCAGATCCTTCAGAAAGCTTTGTTTTGGTCTCATCTCACCACAAAATATGGTCCCACTGAAAGTTTTAGGAATGTCCAGCAAACTGTGGGTTTGTTGTTTTTGATAACAGAGGCTGGCAGCCCTTCCAAACACCTTGTGGTCACTCAGGTGCTGTCTGTTTGTAGTTTGGGAGATGTTCTGGTCACAAGACTGAACTTCTATCTGCAGGCCTCAAGTATACGTAAACCTATAAGTTCAACCTTAGAAGCTGCTTCTGCGTCTCACCATCCAAATAACCCCAAACACACTCAGTGATGTTGAGGTTCTGGACTCTGGGGTGGTCAGTCCATTCAGTGGTGTTGAGGTCCTGGACTCTGGGGTGGTCAGTCCATTGTTCTGAGAACAGCAGCAGCTTCTTTGTTTGATGTGTCTGTATCTCCTTTTCTCAGTGAGGAGCTTCTTGAACATCTACACATCCTTTTAGATCCCACAGTGTTGAGGTGTCTTCTCACAGTGGACAGATGGACAGAAATGCCTGTTGATGTTCTCAGATCTGAAGCTGGAGCTTGTTGTTTTCCTCTCTCTCAAATATCAAAGTATTGTTTATCTGATGGGAGGAAAGTGCTGATGGGTCTAGCAGGGCTTCCAGGTGGTTGTTAGGAGGCCAGTTTGCTTGGCAGCTTTTAATCAACTCCTGTTTTCTTCCTCTGTGATGCACTCGTAGATCATCTTATATCTGTTCTCCTCAGAAAAATCTCCTGATGAACTGATATTTCATGTTTAACTGCATAAACGCTCAGGCTGTTTAATTTTGAGTGTTTAAAACCGTTTTTGTTATTGAAGTATGTGTGAATGACGGCTGTGTTCTGTCTGTGTTTGTAGATCTCCTGTGATGGCCGGAGGTTTGTTTGCGGTGGACAGAAAGTGGTTTTGGGAGCTGGGAGGATATGACACGGGGCTGGAGATCTGGGGAGGAGAGCAGTATGAAATATCCTTTAAGGTATGTATACATAAAGTCCAAGTACGGCCACAACATTCTAACAGACTGTAATACACTACAGGAAGCGTAGGGGGCGATGATAGCTTCATTTAAAAACCTGTAAAAGTCATCCACCTCTCAGGTGATACTTGTGATATTATTATATTTAAAAAGCAATTTCTTTCCAGACAGGAAGTTGTTGTTTACTCAGAAAACACTTTATTATTAAATATTAAACAGTATTAATAGAGTAAGTAGCGCTTTTACACTTTATTATTAAATATTAATCAGTATTAATAGAGTAAGTAGTGCTTTTACACTTTATTATTAAATATTAAACAGTATTAATAGAGTAAGTAGAGTTTTTACACTTTATTATTAAATATTAATCAGTATTAATAGAGTAAGTAGAGTTTTTACACTATTATTAAATATTAAACAGTATTAATAGAGTAAGTAGAGCTTTTACACTTTATTATTAAATATTAATCAGTATTAATAGAGTAAGTAGTGCTTTTACACTATTATTAAATATTAATCAGTATTAATAGAGTAAGTAGTGCTTTTACACTTTATTATTAAATATTAAACAGTATTAATAGAGTAAGTAGAGCTTTTACACTTTATTATTAAATATTAAACAGTATTAATAGAGTAAGTAGAGCTTTTACACTTTATTATTAAATATTAATCAGTATTAATAGAGTAAGTAGAGCTTTTACACTTTATTATTTAAATATTAAACAGTATTAATAGAGTAAGTAGAGCTTTTACACTTTATTATTAAATATTAAACAGTATTAATAGAGTAAGTAGTGCTTTTACACTTTATTATTAAATATTAATCAGTATTAATAGAGTAAGTAGAGCTTTTCCACTTTATTATTAAATATTAAACAGTATTAATAGAGTAAGTAGAGCTTTTACACTTTATTATTAAATATTAATCAGTATTAATAGAGTAAGTAGTGTTTTTCATACGTCAGTGTGTTTATTTAACTCTTTCCAAGCTTCTCCTAAACAACCCAGTATTATTATCAGTTCTCATATAATACCTGCTTTGACTGCTCAGTACTTCATTAAGCTAAATCAAGATTTGCTGCTGAAGGAACTGAACACATTCATACAATGTCTGGGGCGTCCAGGAGAAATCTGGAACCTAACTTTGTTCTTCAAACTGGATTAAGATCTGATCTACTTCTCTCACAATAACATATTCATGTTACTTTGTATTGTATGTCTGATTATTTACATCTGTTCTAATCAGATCTGCTCTTCTTACTGGTGAACATACTCTTATTGATCAGATACAGATTTTTACACATCAGCTCAGAGGCGTCAGACTTTTGTACAGTGTGTAATTGAATAAATAAGTTGTGTGTTGTGTTGTTTATGTGTAGATGTGTGTTGGAGCTATAAAACAGAGACCTGGTTTAGTTTTAGTGAATGTTGCTGCTCACTGATTGTGTAAAACATTCTGGAACACGTGGTTTAAATGTGTTTGATTGGTTATTAGATTACGTATTGCAGTGCTCTGCGGTATCAGTGCTGTGAGGATCAATACCGTCGCCCTGATGAGGTAATTATGCTCCGTACAGTCCCGAATTCGGAGCCGGCGTGTGCTTGACCGAGCGGTTGCCATGGCAGCTGGCGTGGGGGAGGCTATTGTAGGGTCAGCAGCGTGAACCAGACAGACGAGCGGCACTGTGAGAATCTGCCAGCCTGCGCTGCAGCTCCGCAGAATTAAAACAGAGCTCAGAGCCAGCCAGTGATATTCATTACCCTGACCACCATCTGACCACCGCTCCGACCACCATCTGACCACCGCTCCGACCACCATCTGACCACCATCTGACCACCGCTCCGACCACCGCAGAAT
The DNA here is from genome assembly GCA_021613375.1 of Megaleporinus macrocephalus. Taxonomy (NCBI): domain Eukaryota; kingdom Metazoa; phylum Chordata; class Actinopteri; order Characiformes; family Anostomidae; genus Megaleporinus; species Megaleporinus macrocephalus. The sequence goes on along the minus strand of CM038717.1, from coordinate 3,071,390 downwards.
TAAAACAGAGCTCAGAGCCAGCCAGTGATATTCATTACCCTGACCACCATCTGACCACCGCTCCGACCACCGCTCCGACCACCGCTCCGACCACCATCTGACCACCATCTGACCACCGCTCCGACCACCGCAGAATTAAAACAGAGCTCAGAGCCAGCCAGTGATATTCATTACCCTGACCACCATCTGACCACCGCTCCGACCACCGCTCCGACCACCATCTGACCACCGCTCCGACCACCGCTCCGACCACCATCTGACCACCATCTGACCACCGCTCCGACCACCGCTCCGACCACCGCTCCGACCACCGCTCCGACCACCATCTGACCACCATCTGACCACCGCAGAATTAAAACAGAGCTCAGAGCCAGCCAGTGATATTCATTACCCTGACCACCATCTGACAACCATCTGACCACCATCCGACCACCGCTCTGACCACCGCTCCGACCACCATCTGACCACCGCTTCGACCACCATCTGACAACCATCCGACCACCGCTCCGACCACCATCTGACCACCGCTTCGACCACCATCTGACAACCATCCGACCACCGCTCCGACCACCATCTGACAACCATCTGACCACCGCTCCGACCACCATCTGACCACCGCTTCGACCACCATCTGACAACCATCCGACCACCGCTCCGACCACCGCTCCGACAACCATCTGACCACCGCTCCGACCACCGCTCCGACCACCGCTCCGACCACCATCTGACCACCGCTCCGACCACCGCAGAATTAAAACAGAGCTCAGAGCCAGCCAGTGATATTCATTACCCTGACCACCATCTGACCACCGCTCCGACCACCGCTCCGACCACCATCTGACCACCGCTCCGACCACCGCAGAATTAAAACAGAGCTCAGAGCCAGCCAGTGATATTCATTACCCTGACCACCATCTGACCACCATCTGACCACCGCTCCGACCACCGCTCCGACCACCATCTGACCACCGCTCCGACCACCGCTCCGACCACCATCTGACCACCATCTGACCACCGCTCCGACCACCGCTCCGACCACCATCTGACCACCATCTGACCACCGCTCCGACCACCGCAGAATTAAAACAGAGCTCAGAGCCAGCCAGTGATATTCATTACCCTGACCACCATCTGACCACCCGCTCCGACCACCGCTCCGACCACCATCTGACAACCATCTGACCACCATCCGACCACCGCTCTGACCACCGCTCCGACCACCATCTGACAACCATCCGACCACCGCTCCGACCACCGCTCCGACCACCGCTCCGACCACCGCTCTGACCACCATCTGACCACCGCTTCGACCGCCATCTGACAACCATCCGACCACCGCTCCGACCACCATCTGACAACCATCTGACCACCGCAGAATTAAAACAGAGCTCAGAGCCAGCCAGTGATATTCATTACCCTGACCACCATCTGACAACCATCTGACCACCATCCGACCACCGCTCTGACCACCGCTCCGACCACCATCTGACCACCATCTGACCACCGCTCCGACCACCATCTGACCACCGCTTCGACCACCATCTGACAACCATCCGACCACCGCTCCGACCACCATCTGACCACCGCTTCGACCACCATCTGACAACCATCCGACCACCGCTCCGACCACCATCTGACAACCATCTGACCACCGCTCCGACCACCATCTGACCACCGCTTCGACCACCATCTGACAACCATCCGACCACCGCTCCGACCACCGCTCCGACAACCATCTGACCACCGCTCCGACCACCGCTCCGACCACCGCTCCGACCACCATCTGACCACCGCTCCGACCACCGCAGAATTAAAACAGAGCTCAGAGCCAGCCAGTGATATTCATTACCCTGACCACCATCTGACCACCGCTCCGACCACCGCTCCGACCACCATCTGACCACCGCTCCGACCACCGCAGAATTAAAACAGAGCTCAGAGCCAGCCAGTGATATTCATTACCCTGACCACCATCTGACCACCATCTGACCACCGCTCCGACCACCGCTCCGACCACCATCTGACCACCGCTCCGACCACCGCTCCGACCACCATCTGACCACCATCTGACCACCGCTCCGACCACCGCTCCGACCACCATCTGACCACCGCTCCGACCACCGCAGAATTAAAACAGAGCTCAGAGCCAGCCAGTGATATTCATTACCCTGACCACCATCTGACCACCGCTCCGACCACCGCTCCGACCACCATCTGACAACCATCTGACCACCATCCGACCACCGCTCTGACCACCGCTCCGACCACCATCTGACAACCATCCGACCACCGCTCCGACCACCGCTCCGACCACCGCTCCGACCACCGCTCTGACCACCATCTGACCACCGCTTCGACCGCCATCTGACAACCATCCGACCACCGCTCCGACCACCATCTGACAACCATCTGACCACCATCCGACCACCGCTTCGACCACCATCTGACCACCGCTCCGACCACCGCAGAATTAAAACAGAGCTCAGAGCCAGCCAGTGATATTCATTACCCTGACCACCATCTGACCACCGCTCCGACCACCGCTCCGACCACCGCTCCGACCACCATCTGACCACCGCTCCGACCACCATCTGACAACCATCTGACCACCATCCGACCACCGCTCCGACCACCGCTCCGACCACCATCTGACCACCGCTCCGACCACCATCTGACAACCATCTGACCACCATCCGACCACCGCTCCGACCACCGCTCTGACCACTGCTCTGACCACCATCTGACCACCGCTCTGACCACCATCTGACCACCGCTCCGACCACCGCTCCGACCACCATCTGACCACCGCTCTGACCACCATCTGACCACCATCTGACCACCGCTCTGACCACCATCTGACCACCGCTCCGACCACCATCTGACCACCGCTCTGACCACCATCTGACCACTGCTCCGACCACCATCTGACCACCGCTCCGACCACTGCAGGGTGGTGTAATCTGAACACAGACGCACACGTACAGCAGAAGAGCATCACACTGAGAGAAAACAAACACATCAACTCCGATACGACTGACCGCGCGGTCCGCCCTGACTTAACCGACACGCAGCTCATTTTACTGCAGCTCTCGACAGAAGTGGACACAAGTAATTCAGTATAACAGCACGAGGAGGAGTTTCAGTACTGGAATACTAGTTCAGTACTGGAATACTAGTTCAGTACTGGAGTACTAGTTCAGTACTGGAGTACTAGTTCAGTGCTGGAGTATTAGTTCAGTACTGGAGTACTAGTTCAGTGCTGGAGTATTAGTTCACTTATGGAGTACTAGTTCACTACTGGAGTACTAGTTCAGTACTGGAGTATTAGTTCAATACTGGAGTACTAGTTCAGTGCTGGAGTATTAGTTCATTAATGGAGTATTAGTTCAGGACTGGAGTATTAGTTCAGTGCTGGATTATTAGTTCACTAATGGAGTACTAGTTCACTAATGGAGTTCAGTGCTGGAGTATTAGTTCAGTACTGGAGTATTAGTTCAGTGCTGGAGTACTAGTTCACTACTGGAGTACTAGTTCAGTGCTGAGTACTAGTTAAATACAGAAGTATTAGTTCACTACTGGAGTACTAGTTCAGTGCTGGAGTATTAGTTCACTTATGGAGTATTAGTTCAGGACTGGAGTATTAGTTCAGTGCTGGATTATTAGTTCACTAATGGAGTACTAGTTCACTAATGGAGTATTAGTTCAGTGCTGGAGTATTAGTTCACTAATGGAGTATTAGTTCAGTACTGGAGTATTAGTTCACTGCTGGAGTATTAGTTCAGTGCTGGATTATTAGTTCACTAATGGAGTATTAGTTCACTAATGGAGTATTAGTTCAGTACTGGAGTATTAGTTCACTGCTGGAGTATTAGTTCAGTGCTGGATTATTAGTTCACTAATGGAGTACTAGTTCACTAATGGAGTATTAGTTCAGTGCTGGATTATTAGTTCACTGCTGGAGTATTAGTTCACTAATGGAGTATTAGTTCAGTACTGGAGTATTAGTTCACTAATGGAGTATTAGTTCACTAATGGAGTATTAGTTCAGTGCTGGATTATTAGTTCACTGCTGGAGTACTAGTTCACTAATGGAGTATTAGTTCAGTGCTGGATTATTAGTTCACTGCTGGAGTATTAGTTCACTAATGGAGTATTAGTTCAGTACTGGAGTATTAGTTCACTAATGGAGTATTAGTTCACTAATGGAGTATTAGTTCAGTACTGGAGTATTAGTTCACTAATGGAGTATTAGTTCACTAATGGAGTATTTGTTCAATGCTGGAGTATTAGTTCAGTGCTGGAGTATTAGTTCACTAATGGAGTATTAGTTCACTAATGGAGTACTAGTTCACTAATTGAGTATTAGTTCAGTGCTTGAGTATTAGTTCAGTGCTGGAGTATTAGTTCACTAATGGAGTATTAGTTTAGTGTTTGAGTATTAGTTCTGTGCTGGAGTATTAGTTTAGTACTAGAATACTAGTTCAGTACTGGAGTATTAGTTCAGTGCTGGAGTATTAGTTCACTAATGGAGTATTAGTTCAGTACTGGAGTATTAGTTCACTAATGGAGTATTTGTTCAATGCTGGAGTATTAGTTCAGTGCTGGAGTATTAGTTCACTAATGGAGTACTAGTTCACTAATGGAGTATTAGTTCACTAATGGAGTACTAGTTCACTAATTGAGTATTAGTTCAGTGCTGGAGTATTAGTTCACTAATGGAGTATTAGTTTAGTGTTTGAGTATTAGTTCTGTGCTGGAGTATTAGTTTAGTACTAGAATACTAGTTCAGTACTGGAGTATTAGTTCACTGCTGGAGTATTAGTTCACTAATGGGGTATTAGTTCAGTGCTGGGGTATTAGTTCACTGCTGGAGTATTAGTTCACTAATGGAGTATTAGTTCAGGACTGGAGTATTAGTTCAGGAATGGAGTATTAGTTCACTAATGGAGTATTAGTTCAGTACTGGAGTATTAGTTCACTAATGGAGTATTAGTTCACTGCTGGAGTATTAGTTCAGTGCTGGAGTATTAGTTCACTAATGGAGTATTAGTTCAGTGCTGGAGTATTAGTTCACTAATGGAGTACTAGTTCACTAATGGAGTATTAGTTCACTAATGGAGTATTAGTTCAGTGCTGGAGTATTAGTTTAGTACTAGAATACTAGTTCAGTACTGGAGTATTAGTTCACTAATGGAGTATTAGTTCAGTACTGGAGTATTAGTTCACTGCTGGAGTACTAGTTCACTAATGGAGTATTAGTTCACTAATGGACTATTAGTTCAGTACTGGAGTATTAGTTCACTGCTGGAGTATTAGTTCACTAATGGAGTATTAGTTCACTAATGGAGTATTAGTTCAGTGCTGGAGTATTAGTTTAGTACTAGAATACTAGTTCAGTACTGGAGTATTAATTCAGTACTGGAGTATTAGTTCCCTACTGGAGTATTAGTTCCCTATTGGAGTATTAGTTCAGTGCTGGAGTACTAGTTCACTACTGGAGTACTAGTTCAGTGCTGAGTAGTAGTTCAGTACTGGAGTACTTGTTCACTACTGGAGTATTAGTTCAGTGCTGAGTAGTAGTTCAGTACTGGAGTACTTGTTCACTACTGGAGGACTAGTTCAGTGCTGAGTAGTAGTTCAGTACTGGAGTACTTGTTCACTACTGGAGTATTAGTTCAGTGCTGAGTAGTAGTTC
>CM038717.1:3055695-3060695 GCA_021613375.1 Megaleporinus macrocephalus | reverse complement strand
TAGTGGGTGTATAGTGGTTAGTATAGTGTAGTGTAGTGGGTATATAGTGGTTGGTATAGTGTAGTGGGTGTATAGTGGTTGGTATAGTGTAGTGGGTGTATAGTGGTTGGTATAGTGTAGTGGGTGTATAGTGGTTGGTATAGTGTAGTGAGTATATAGTGGTGTAGTGTAGTGGGTATATAGTGGTTGGTATAGTGTAGTGGGTGTATAGTGGTTGGTATAGTGTAGTGGGTGTATAGTGGTTGGTATAGTGTAGTGAGTTTATAGTGGTTGGTACAGTGTAGTGAGTGTATAGTGTTTGGTATAGTGTAGTGTAGTGGGTGTATAGTGGTTGGTATAGTGTAGTGTAGTGGGTATATAGTGGTTGGTATAGTGTAGTGGGTGTATAGTGGTTGGTACAGTGTAGTGTAGTGGGTGTGTAGTGGATGGTATAGTGTAGTGAGTGTATAGTGGTTGGTATAGTGTAGTGGGTGTATAGTGGTTGGTATCGTGTAGTGGGTGTATAGTGGTTAGTATAGTGTAGTGGGTGTATAGTGGTTGGTATAGTGTAGTGGGTATATAGTGGTTGGTATAGTGTAGTGGGTATATAGTGGTTGGTGTAGTGTAATGGGTATATAGTGGTTGGTATAGTGTAGTGGGTATATAGTGGTTGGTATAGTGTAGTGGGTGTACAGTGGCCTCTATAGTGTAGTGTGTATAGTTATCGCTGTAATGTAGTGGGTGTATAGCGATTGCTATAATGTAGTAGGCGTATAGTGGTTGGTACAGTGTAGTGGGTGTATAGTGGTTGGTATAGTGTAGTGGGTGTACAGTGGCCTCTATAGTGTAGTGTGTATAGTTATCGCTGTAATGTAGTGGGTGTATAGCGATTGCTATAATGTAGTGGGTGTATAGTGGTTGGTACAGTGTAGTGGGTGTATAGTGGTTGGTACAGTGGGTGGGTGTATAATGGTTGGTATAGTGTAGTGGGTGTATAGTGGTTGGTACAGTGTAGTGGTTGTATAATGGTTGGTATAGTGTAGTGGGTATATAGTGGTTGGTATAGTGTAGTGGGTGTACAGTGGTCACTATAGTGTGTGTATAGTGATCGCTTTAATGTAGTGAGTGTATAGCGATTGCTATAATGTAGTGGGTGTTTAGTGGTCAGTATAGTGTAGTGAGTGTACAGTGGTCACTAAAGTGTAGTGCATGTATAGTGGTCGCTATAGTGTAGTGTGTGTATAGTGATCGCTATAATGTAGTGGGTGTACATTGATTGCTATAGTGTAGTGGATATATAGTGATCGCTTTAGTGTAGTGGGTGTTTAATGGTCAGTATAGTGTAGTGGGTGTATAGTGATCGCTGTAGTGTAGTGTGTGTATAGTGATCGCTATAATGTAGTGGGTGTATAGTGCTCGCTGTAGTGTAGTGGGTGTATAGTGATCGCTGTAGTGTGTGTATAGGGATCGCTATAATGTAGTGGGTCTATAGTGATCGCTGTAGTGGGTGTATAGTGATCGCTGTAGTGGGTCTATAGTGATCGCTGTAGTGTGTGTATAGGGATCGCTATAATGTAGTGGGTCTATAGTGATCGCTGTAGTGTGTGTATAGGGATCGCTATAATGTAGTGGGTGTACATTGATTGCTATAGTGTAGTGCATGTATTGTGATTGCTGTAGTGTAGTGGGTGTATAGTGATCACTGTAGTGTGTGTATACTGATCGCTGTAGTGTAGTGGGTGTATAGTGATCGCTGTAGTGTAGTGTATGTATAGTGATCACTATAATGTAGTGGGTGTACATTGATTGCTGTAGTGCATGTATAGTGGTCGCTATAGTGTAGTGTTTGTATAGTAATCGCTGTAGTGTATTGGGTGTATAGTGATCGCTGTAGTGTAGTGGGTGTATAGTGCTCGCTGTAGTTTAGTGGGTGTATAGTGGTTTTGTTTTCTCTTCTAATTCAGTTCTCTTCTATTCTCCTATATCTCCTTTATTCAGTTCTCTTCTACTCTATTCTATTCTATTTGGTGATTCTGCGGTGTTTTTGTGTTTCCACTGTGTGTTAAGCTTTGTTCTGCCCCCTACAGGTGTGGATGTGCGGTGGGAGGATGGAGGATATCCCCTGCTCTCGGGTCGGCCACATTTACAGGAAGTACGTCCCCTACAAAGTGCCTGGAGGGGTCAGTCTTGCCAGGGTGAGTATATTTATTAATGTATTGATTTATTATTCATAATTTTTAAATGTAATGTAATAATTTCTACATTTTAGGTTTAACTGAATAAACTGATGTCAGGGTGTTTAGTTCAGCTGCTGACTGAAAAGCTCAATCTCTTCTCCAGACACTGAATGAACAAGTCGCAGCTCAGATCTGATCATATAGAATATATTTAGAATATTTAGAAGTGACCTCATTTAGCATTTTATATGTGCTCTTGCTGTGAAACCCACATCTTCATGGTCCAGTTCTTAGCTGTGTTTATGTTGCCAGACTAAAGCAAAGATCTATCTCCACCTTAGTCAGCTATCTCCACCTTAGTCAGCTATCTCCACCTTAGTCAGCTATCTCCACCTTAGTCAGCTATCTCCACCTTAGTCAGCTATCTCCACCTTATCTATCTCCTCTTAGTCAGCTATCTCCACCTTATCCATCTTCACCTTAGTCAGCTATCTCCACCCTAACTATCTCCACCTTAGTCAGCTATCTCCACCTTAGTCAGCTATCTCCACCTTATCTATCTCCACTTTAGTCAGGTATCTCCACCTTAGTCAGCTATCTCCACCTTAGTCAGCTATCTCCACCTTAGTCAGCTATCTCCACCTTATCTATCTCCTCTTAGTCAGCTATCTCCACCTTATCCATCTTCACCTTAGTCAGCTATCTCCACCTTAGTCAGCTATCTCCACCTTATCTATCTCCTCTTAGTCAGCTATCTCCACCTTATCCATCTTCACCTTAGTCAGCTATCTCCACCCTAACTATCTCCACCTTAGTCAGCTATCTCCACCTTAACTATCTCCACTTTAGTCAGGTATCTCCAGCTTAACCAGCTATCTCCAGGGAGGTTCTCAGTGTGGTGGGAGTCGTATACAGAGGGAATGTGAGGGAGGTTCTCGGTGTGGTGGGAGTCGTATACAGAGGGAATGTGAGGGAGGTTCTCGGTGTGGTGGGAGTCGTATACAGAGGGAGTGTGAGGGAGGTTCTCGGTGTGGTGGGAGTCGTATACAGAGGGAGTGTGAGGGAGGTTCTCGGTGTGGTGGGAGTCGTATACAGAGGAAGTGTGAGGGAGGCTCTCGGTGTGGTGGGAGTCGTATACAGAGGGAGTGTGAGGGAGGTTCTCGGTGTGGTGGGAGTCGTATACAGAGGGAGTGTGAGGGAGGTTCTCGGTGTGGTGGGAGTCGTATACAGAGGGAGTGTGAGGGAGGTTCTTGGTGTGGTGGGAGTCGTATACAGAGGGAATTTGAGGGAGGTTCTCGGTGTGGTGGGAGTCGTATACAGAGGGAGTGTGATGGAGGTTCTCGGTGTGGTGGGAGTCGTATACAGAGGGAGTGTGAGGGAGGTTCTCGGTGTGGTGGGAGTCGTATACAGAGGGAATGTGAGGGAGGTTCTCGGTGTGGTGGGAGTCGTATACAGAGGGAGGTTCTCGGTGTGGTGGGAGTCGTATACAGAGGGAATGTGAGGGAGGTTTTCTGTGTGGTGGGAGTCGTATACAGAGGGAGTGTGCGGGAGGTTCTCGGTGTGGTGGGAGTCTTATACAGAGGGAGGTTCTTGGTGTGGTGGGAGTCATATACAGAGGGAGTGTGAGGGAGGTTCTAGGTGTGGTGGGAGTCATATACAGAGGGAGTGTGATGGAGGTTCTCGGTGTGGTGGGAGTCGTATACAGAGGGAGTGTGATGGAGGTTCTCGGTGTGGTGGGAGTCGTATACAGAGGGAGTGTGAGGGAGGTTCTCGGTGTGGTGGGCGTCGTATACAGAGGGAGTGTGAGGGAGGTTCTCGGTGTGGTGGGAGTCGTATACAGAGGGAGTGTGATGGAGGTTCTCGGTGTGGTGGGAGTCGTATACAGAGGGAGTGTGATGGAGGTTCTCGGTGTGGTGGGAGTCGTATACAGAGGGAGTGTGAGGGAGGTTCTCGGTGTGGTGGGCGTCGTATACAGAGGGAGTGTGAGGGAGGTTCTCGGTGTGGTGGGAGTCGTATACAGAGGGAGTGTGAGGGAGGTTCTCGGTGTGGTGGGAGTCGTATACAGAGGGAGTGTGAGGGAGGTTCTCGGTGTGGTGGGAGTCGTATACAGAGGGAGTGTGAGGGAGGTTCTCGGTGTGGTGGGAGTCGTATACAGAGGGAATTTGAGGGAGGTTCTCGGTGTGGTGGGAGTCGTATACAGAGGGAGTGTGAGGGAGGTTCTCGGTGTGGTGGGAGTCGTATACAGAGGGAGTGTGAGGGAGGTTCTTGGTGTGGTGGGAGTCGTATACAGAGGGAATTTGAGGGAGGTTCTCGGTGTGGTGGGAGTCGTATACAGAGGGAGTGTGATGGAGGTTCTCGGTGTGGTGGGAGTCGTATACAGAGGGAGTGTGAGGGAGGTTCTCGGTGTGGTGGGAGTCGTATACAGAGGGAATGTGAGGGAGGTTCTCGGTGTGGTGGGAGTCGTATACAGAGGGAGTGTGCGGGAGGTTCTCGGTGTGGTGGGAGTCGTATACAGAGGGAGTGTGAGGGAGGTTCTCGGTGTGGTGGGAGTCGTATACAGAGGGAGTGTGAGGGAGGTTCTCGGTGTGGTGGGAGTCGTATACAGAGGGAATTTGAGGGAGGTTCTCGGTGTGGTGGGAGTCGTATACAGAGGGAGTGTGAGGGAGGTTCTCGGTGTGGTGGGAGTCGTATACAGAGGGAGTGTGAGGGAGGTTCTTGGTGTGGTGGGAGTCGTATACAGAGGGAATTTGAGGGAGGTTCTCGGTGTGGTGGGAGTCGTATACAGAGGGAGTGTGATGGAGGTTCTCGGTGTGGTGGGAGTCGTATACAGAGGGAGTGTGAGGG
>CM038717.1:2958195-3050695 GCA_021613375.1 Megaleporinus macrocephalus | reverse complement strand
TTGTATACAAACTGAGTTACAGTTTCTCATTAGGTTGAGTGTATAACTCTAAATGTAGGTATTGTATATAAACCGAGTTACAGTTTCTCATTAGGTTGAGTGTAGAACTCTAAATGTAGGTATTGTATATGAACTGAGTTACAGTTTCTCATTAGGTTGAATGTATAACTCTAAATGTAGGTATTGTGTATAAACTGAGTTACAGTTTCTTATTAGGTTGAATGTATAACTCTAAATGTAGGTATTGTATATAAACTGGGTTACAGTTTCTCATTAGGTTGAATGTATAACTCTAAATGTAGGTATTGTATATGAACTGAGTTACAGTTTCTCATTAGGTTGAATGTATAACTCTAAATGTAGGTATTGTATATGAACTGAGTTACAGTTTTTCATTAGGTTGAATGTATAACTCCAAATTTAGGTATTGTATATAAACTGGGTTACAGTTTTTCATTAGGTTGAATGCATAACTAAATATATATATTTTATGTAAGCTGATTTACAGTTTCTTATTAGATTAAATGTATAACTCTAAATACATATTTTATATAAGCTGATTTACAGTTTCTTATTAGGTTGAATGTATAACTCTAAATGTAGATATTGTATGTAAACTGAGTTATAGTTTTTCATTAGATTGAATGTATAACTCTAAATGTAGGTATTGTGATATAAACTGAGTTAGTTTGTCATTAGGTTGAATGTATAACTCTAAATGTAGGTATTGTATATAAACTGAGTTACAGTTTCTCATTAGGTTGAATGTATAACTCTAAATGTAGGTATTGTAAATAAACTGAGTTACAGTTTCTCATTAGGTTGAATGTATAACTCTAAATGTAGGTATTGTATATAAATTGAGTTACAGTTTCTCATTAGGTTGAATGTATAACTCTAAATGTAGGTATTGTATATACACAGAGTTACAGTTTCTCATTAGGTTGAATGTATAACTCTAAATTTAGGTATTGTATTTAAACTGAGTTACAGTTTTTCATTAGGTTGAATGTATAACTCTAAATTTAGGTATTGTATATAAACTGAGTTACAGTTTTTCATTAGGTTGAATGTATATATTTTATGTAAGCTGATTTACAGTTTCTTATTAGATGTATAACTCTAAATATATATTTTATATTAGCTGATTTACAGTTTCTTATTAGGTTGAATGTATAACTCTAAATGTAGGTATTGTGATATAAACTGAGTTAGTTTGTCACTAGGTTGAATGTATAACTCTAAATGTAGGTATTGTATATAAACTGAGTTACAGTTTCTTATTAGGTTGAATGTATAACTCTAAATGTAGGTATTGTAAATAAACTGAGTTACAGTTTTTCATTAGGTTGAATGTATAACTCTAAATATATATATTTTATATGAGCTGATTTACAGTTTCTTATTAGATTAAATGTATAACTCTAAATATATATTTTATATAAGCTGATTTACAGTTTCTCATTAGGTTGAATGTATAACTCTAAATGTAGGTATTGTATATAAACTGAGTTACAGTTTCTCATTAGGTTGAATGTATAACTCTAAATGTAGGTATTGTATATAAACTGAGTTACAGTTTCTCATTAGGTTGAATGTATAACTCTAAATGTAGGTATTGTATATAAACTGAGTTAGTTTCTTATTAGATTGAATGTATAACTCTAAATGTAGGTATTGTATATAAACTGAGTTAGTTTCTTATTAGATTGAATGTATAACTCTAAATGTAGGTATTGTATATAAACAGAGATACAGTTTCTCATTAGGTTGAATGTATAACTCTAAATGTAGGTATTGTATATAAACTGAGTTACAGTTTCTCATTAGGTTGAATGTATAACTAAATGTAGGTATTGTATATAAACTGAGTTACAGTTTCTCATTAGGTTGAATGTATAACTCTAAATGTAGGTATTGTATATAAACTGAGTTACAGTTTCTCATTAGGTTGAATGTATAACTAAATGTAGGTATTGTATATAAACTGAGTTACAGTTTCTCATTAAGTTGAATGTATAACTCTAAATGTAGGTATATCAGAGTGTCTATAATCTCAGTACTCTCTCTCTCTCTCTCTCTCTCTCTCTCTCTCTCTCTGTAGAATCTAAAGCGAGTGGCGGAGGTGTGGATGGATGAATACGCTGAATATATTTACCAGCGGCGGCCGGAATATCGCCATCTGTCTGCGGGGGATGTAACTGCGCAGAAGGAGCTGCGAGCCAGGCTGAACTGTAAGAGTTTTAAATGGTTTATGATGGATGTGGCCTGGGATCTGCCCAAGCACTACCCACCTGTGGAGCCTCCGGCGGCGGCATGGGGCGAGGTATGTGGTGCTCTTATTAAGTATTCATAACTTATTTTAATTAAAAAGTGAATATTAATTAATATTATTATCAATAATAATTGTTGTATTAAGTATTATTTATTACATCTACTGCCCGAAAAAAGGTGTGTAAAACTATAAGTAAAAATTTAATAATTGCTTTAATTAAATGTTAATTAATTGTTTAATTAACATATTGTTTTTACTCCCCACTGGAGCAGATATATCATCTATAACCTTTACTTAGACAATAATTAATTATTTAATTAAACATTATCACTGCTTCTTCTGGGAGGAGGACGTGTGTACAAATTTAATAGCACATTCAGGAATTGTTTTAATTAGATATTCATTAATTATTTAAATTTAATTGTTAGTTTTACTCCTTCAAGGGGAGGTTTGTGCAGCTTTAATTAATTTTTCATTAATTGCATTAATGATACATTCATTATTATAACAGTGGAGGATGTGCGTACATCTGAAACTAAATATCCATTAATTATTTTGTGAATCATCTAAATGTAATATTTAGTATTTTTTATTATTCAGTATTTATTTTTCATGAATTGTTTGTATTTAATATTCGCTCATTATATAATACTGTTTCTGTGAGTTTTGGAGGGCAGTGTGTGTATATGTAGTAATTAAAAATTAATTATTTAAATGATTCCTCATTGTTCTGAAGAAAGGTGTGTACAGTGTTGTGAACAGGTGTGAGTCTGTGATCACTGTGGTTCAGTGTTGATGTACTGGTTCTGACCCGTGTGTGTTTGTGTTGTGTAGCTGCGTAACGTCGGCAGCGGGTTGTGTATGGAGAGCAAACACTTCTCCTCCGGTTCTCCGCTCAGAGTGGAGACGTGTGTGAAAGGACGAGGAGAAACAGCCTGGAGTCACGGACAGGTAGCTCACCTGCGTTCACTGCTCAGTTCCACAGGTTCTGGTGCTTAAAGGTCTACTGAGTGTCTATTGAGTCTCTACTGATTCTCTACTGATTCTCTACTGATTCTCTGTTGAGTGTCTATTGATGCTCTATTGAGTCTATTGATTCTCTACTGATTCTCTACTGAGTCTCTATTGAGTGTCTATTGATTCTCTAAGTCTCTATTTAGTCTTTACTGATTCTCTATTGAGTCTCTATTGAGTCTCTATTGAGTCTTTTTTGAGTCTCTATTGTCTACTGATTCTCTACTGATTCTCTACTGATTCTCTACTGATTCTCTACTGAGTCTCTACTGATTCTCTACTGAGTGTCCACTAAGTGTCCACTAAGTGTCCACTAAGTGTCCACTAAGTGTCCACTAAGTGTCCACTGAGTGTCCACTGAGTGTCCACTGAGTGTCTACTGAGTGTCTACTGAGTGTCCACTAAGTGTCCACTGGGTTTCTACTGAGCCGCTGGGGTTCTGTCTGTTCAGCAGCTGTAGTTTTGTGTTCCTAAAAACTCCTCAGTACTGATTCTAGAACTTTCCTTGTGCTGAGAGACAGAAGAGGAATATTATAATTCTTACACCAATGAAGAGAAACCAAATTTGGTACAACTGAACTCTAATGTTAGCTGACTAGCTAATCTAGCTAACGTTAGCCCCACTGGCTGAAGATAAACTGGTTAACTGATAAACTGACAAGATAAAGTCTGACAACCGGAACACAAAAAGATGTGGCTTCATAGCAGGAAACACTGTAAAACTCCATAGTTTATCGAGAAGATCAACAAACTACCAGTTTTGCTTTTACCAGTGGTGCCAACATTCACTAGATTAGCTAGATAGGCTAATATTAGAGCCCAGTTTTACCAAACTTGGTGTAAGAATTATAATCAGTCTCATCTCAAGTTCTAAAATCAGAACTGAGCAGTTTTTTTTGGATTCAGATCTAATCTCAGTGCAGTAGACAGATATGTTACTTCTAATATTGCACCATATATGAGAATGAAATGGTTTTATATAGAATCATGGTACCAAAACATTGAAGAACCATTGAGAGTATATATATATATATATATATATATATATATATATATATATATATATATATATATATATATATATATATATATATATATATATCTGTGTGTGTGTTTTTGCAGGTGTTTACGTTTGGCTGGAGGGAGGACATTCGGGTCGGTGACCCGCTTCACACCAAGAAAGTGTGTTTCGACGCTATCTCGCACAACAGTCCTGTCACACTGTACGACTGTCACGGTATGAAGGGAAACCAGCTGTGGCGCTACAGGAAGGTAACAGAGTTACTCTAAATACATACTACAGTACAAATTACTGATACCAGTGTAACCTAGTCCTGAGGACTATCACATTCAAATAGTTTAATCTGATTATTTTGGATCGCAGTTTTTTTTTATTGTATAAGAAAGAAATGATATGTGATATACATTAAACAGCCATAACATTAAAACCACCTCCTTATATCTAGACACTCACTGTCCACTGTATCAGCTCTACTGACCACATAGGAGCTACACTTACAGACTGTAGTTCATCTATATACTGTACTGAATCATAAAGTAACCATTACATATGATCAGAAACTAAGCAGAATGCATGTTTATATTTTGTTCTATGATCCTGCCCTCGGCCCATTGAGTATTTGAGACAGAGCCGGTGAAGTGATCCTGACTGGTGCTGGTTTATACACTATCATTAGCCGCCTCCAGTCACACCAGAGGAGCAGATGCACCGTGACTGTTTACTACCTCAGTAACAGCGTGTGCCGTTTTGGAGCTGCGGGTATTTGTTTTTGAGATAATGGGCTTTAGTCTTGGCTACGGTACATAACCAGCCACGCATCTCATTAATATTAACAGAGTTATAAAAATATTAACTTCTGCTGGTTTATAACTTAAGAGTAACAAAAACAATGTAAACATATACATTAGTTGATCATTTGATATAGTTATCAAATATCAAATAGTTGATATAGTTTGATATTTAATATATACAGTTGATATATATATACATACAGTGGGGAACCGTCATGGTCTTCTACGCCCTCTCAGAGGACCTAAAACATTCTAATAAAATTATATATATATATTTTATCTACTTACAGTTTGACAATCAACATCTAAACAATTATACAAATATAGACAAACAAATTATTAAAACGTTTCTATTCAATCTGTGTTGGAGCGTGAGGGGTTAAGTGGAAGCCTGTGAGTCTGTGTCTCCCCCTATAGGGACTGTGATGACTCTGCATGTTGGTGATTGGTGGTCCCGCTGTTTATGTACAGAGGGGGCCAGGCAGTTATAATTCAGCACCATACCAATTTCAAACAGTAAATCTGACCAATCATATCTTCCCTCTAAGGGGGCGGGGCTTAACTGTATGATCATTACTGCCCACTGTGGCAACGCTAGCTGGAGAAACAGCTAGCTCGCGCTAGGCTACCACCGCTAGCTAGTTTGCTGAGTCACGATGGAAGCTGGAGCTAGCACTACCGCTACACAGGAGGACATTGTTGCAGCTGCCATCAGCCAATAGCGTTCAGCCCATTCCTTCTTTCAGACAGTGGTTGGAGGTTGGTAGAGGAAGAGGGTCACAGTGTGCTACTGTATATATACACATACACACTGTGTGTGTGTGTATATGTGTGTATGTATGTGTGTATATATATATATATATATATATATATATATATATATATATATATATATATATACACACACACACACACACAGTCAGTGGCTTACCTGAAGCGTCTGTCCATCGTAGTCTGCTGAAGGTTTTGCTTCCCATAACATTTAATAGCTGTATTTGAACGAGAGCACCACAATCACGAATCCCATCAGAGCAACATCAGAGCAGCTGGACCTCAGCCTGAAGTGCATTAACAGCATCCAAAAAAATGTAATTAATTAACTATCCAGATATCAGCTTCTAACAGTGATGTTCTCTTGTGTATCTCACGCAGGATAAAACTCTGTTCCACCCCATCAGCAACAGCTGTATAGACCACAACCCCACAGAGAAACGAGTCTTCATGAGCACCTGTGACTCCAACTCACCCAGCCAGCAGTGGATCTTCGAAAGGACCAACTCCACCGTCCTGGAGCAGTTTAACCGCAACCACGACTCCTGAAGCTCAGCACACTGAGCCCACCTGGGCTTTGGGATGTGGACTTCTGGGGGCTGAAGCCAAAGCAGGGAGCGTGATGCCGAGGGAGACCATGTGGAACCCTCAGTTTCTAACAAACGACTGACTGAACGTTGAGGATTCTCACACAGAGGCATGAATGAAGAGCAACGGCAGAGAAGTTACAGAGAACCGTCTCAAGAACGTCGTCTTTCCACCAGCTTAACATCGAAGCAGCGATAGGTTTTAATCACGCTGGGCTAAAACAGTCATGGTTTGATTGGGGAACTCACTAATGCTGGTTAAATTCTATTCCTGGCTAACCAGCTCCCTAGTTTCATTTCTCATTTGGTCACTTGGCTGTTGGTAAAGTTAGCTAACATTATTAGGAAATGCCAGCTAGCTCGCTAATGATGGCTCCAGGTTTTGTTCTTCAGGCTAATGAGCATGGCTGGTCAGCTACCTCGCTAGCTAGCTTTGTTTTTCATCATTGATAAAATTGGGAACATACACGACGTCTTTTCACCAAATAAACATCAATGTAGTGCTAGATTTTAGTCACATTAGCATAAACTAGCAGCTGCGGCCTGCAAGACTTATACTTTCATAAGGTAACGTTAGCTAACGTGCTAATATTGGTTAGTTGCAAGATGTCCTTCTGCCTAACTACCATCTATTGACCTAATAGCTGGTTCTATTGATATCATGGCTGATGGTTACTTGACTAGACAACCCAGCGAACACACAATGTTGTCACAACGTTGTAGCAACATTGTCAGAAGGTGGTGCAGGTAACCATTGTCTCAACAAGGTTGTTATGATGTTGTCACAACGTCACTACTAAATAATCTTGCCATGTGGTCTTATGATTAGCAAAATTCAATGGAGCTCCTTGCAGGTTCAATGGAGCTATAAAGAATTCTATGAGGTTGTGACAACGTGTTGATAATGCTATTTAACGTTGTCACAACTTTCTGAGGAATAACATTTCAAAGTTGTGGGCACTCAAACAATAGTTTGTCACAACGTTATCACAACATAACTGTTTGCAAGCTTGTCCTAGCTTATAACTGTAGCCTGTCAGCTACCTAGCTAGCTAGCTCTGTTAGCATAAAATAGTAGCCGTGGACTACAAGACTTGCCTTTAATTAGTGAGTTAGTTAACGTGCTAATATTGGTTAGTTGATAGTTGACCTTCGGCCTAATTACTATTTAATAACTAGGGTTAACCCTAACCCTATCTAATGACATAATAGCTGGTTTTATTATATATATATATATATATATATATATATACAAAACACAAACACATAACATTGTTATAACATTGTCTACTTTCTTACAACGTTCCTACAACGTTGTCAGGAGGTGGTGCAGGTTACGTTATCTCAACAATGTTGTCACAATGTTGTCACACCATCACTACTATCTAATCTTGCCATGTATTGGTAGTATTATGACTACATGTTGCCAACTTTCAATAGAGTTCTGTGCAGAGACTGTATAATGGAACATATGAGGTTGTGACAACGTACTGACAACATTAGTTAACGTTGTCACAACTTTCTGATAAGTTGTCCTTCTGCCTAATTACTATTTAATAACTATCTAATGACCTAATAGCTGGTTTTATTGATATCATGGCTGATGGTTACTTGACTAGACAATCCAGCAAACACACAACATTGTTATAACATTGTCTACTTTCTTACAACGTTCCTACAACGTTGTCAGGAGGTGGTGCAGGTTACGTTATCTCAACAATGTCCCTTGTCCCTTCTAGCTAATGACTTTGGCTGATCAGCTGCCTAGCTAGCTAGCTTTGTTAGCATAAAGAGACTTGCATTCTTTATTAGTTAATGTTAGCTAACGTGCTAATATTGGTTAGTTGAAAGTTCTAACTTCCAGATAGATGGTTTTATTGATATAATGGCTGTTGGTTTCTGGATTAGACAGTGTTTGCTCGCTAACGCTAGTTAGATCCCAGTTTTGTCCTCCTAGCTAAAGATAAACAAAGCTAGCTAGCTTATTTATGTCACTGTTAGCGGTAACTTGGCTAGAATTTACATTTTGCACTAAATCTCAAAGCTGTTTTTTGTCAAAAACAACTTAAATCAAATTACAGAAAGTTTTTATTAGCCCAGCAGCAGCGAGGGATGTGCAATATGACAGAATTCTATTGTTATCATGATTAATTACATCACTTTGTGCTTATTCTTTCTTTTCTATGCGCAAATTAATGCGAGCGCTAATATATTATTTCTTTTTATGCATTGGTTAACTTAGCTAACATTCCCAACGAACACACAACGGCATCACAACGTTGCCACAACATTGTCAAAAGGTTGTCACTATTAAGTTGTGCTGTTTTACAGTATTATAATTACCTGTTGGCCACTTTAGCAATTCCATGCAGATCTAATGGAACGGATGAAGGATTCTAGGAGGTTGTGACAACGTACTGACAATGTTGCCAATACGTTGTCCTAAGGGTGTCCGATAACATTGTCACAGGAATTAACATTTCAATATTGTGGGCACCAAAATGATAGGTTGTCACAACGTTGTCGCAATGTTACTGCGTTTGCAGGCAGCTAACGTTACAGTTGTTTGGATGACGTCTTTGATTACTTCGCAGTGACCAGCAGCCGTTGGCCCTGAAGGACAGCAGAGAAGAGAGGCTAAAGATCTTTCTTCTGGAAGATCTTTCTTCCCTCAGACGTTCCCACCTCACTCGTCCTTCTCATCATCCCCTGTTCACCTGACAGCTGCTTACTAAAGGAACCTAAAAGCAGAGGTCCGTAACAGCCAGACGAGTCTGATCATAGAGTTGGTCTGGCTTCAAACCTGGTGGTGTTGTGGTTTCAGGCCCCGGCGCAGTTGAAGCCGAGGCTGTTCTGATGCACTAAAACCTCCCGCGCCGTGTAAAGCGGCGGATCGGAGGCCGACGGAGGGACTTGGAACGGAGCGCACCTGCTCATGTTTGCCAGCTATTATCTGATAACGTAGGAACCCCGAGGAACCCAAAGGAACCCAGAGGAACCCAGAGGAACCGCCTTTTCCCTTTGTTTTGATGCATAAAGCACTCATGAATGCTAAACTTGAATCCTTGTGCCTTGATGTTGGAGAACGTTGTATTGCCCGGCACAGACTTTAAATCTGCTCCCGATGATTTTGTACGCAGAGTTAAAGCGACGGGTGAATGTTCCTCTGCGTCTGCAACACTGAACACGTTCCTGCTTTCTCTTCCTGCTTTGTTCTTTGGCTGTGTTTAGATTATCGAGCCCAGACGCTTTAACCACATTCTAAATTATGCATTCTGACCAGAAACAGTCCATTTTTTTTTATTCCCTTCTGTTTTCTTATTATTCTGATTTTATCTGCAGTTTTTTTTTTTTGCGGAGACCACTGAATGCAGGGCTGGGACCACTTACCAGTAATTATCATTAACGACAGAATTGATCTTTTCTTTCCTGTTTTGTATGCATAAGCGTTCCGAGCTCCCGTCTCTGATCTCTGGCTAATGTTCAGTCCTGAGGTCTTTTCACACCGAGGTGATTTTTACAGATAATAATAAAAGTGGAGGTGATTTTTTTTTATTATTTTTTTTTTTAGGCACTGGAACTTTCACGCTGATGCACTTTATGTTAAACACTTGCACGAAGAAGACAAAAGGAAAGAGAGGACTGGATCCATTCAGTAGTTACGGCGATGAAGTTGCCATTTTTCCTTTTAACCAGAGTGACTGGGAGACAAAGACGCTGGGTAATGGCCCAGTCTGCTGTAGTTAATCACCGACGCTGCACCAGCGCCGCGTACGTTGAATACTGAATGTGGCCATTTACGTTAATCATGTAGCTTTTATGTCGTTTTATGTTTTGGACCGTGGGGTTACTTCCCGAGCTCAGCAGCTGCTCAGCCATTATTCAAGCCATAGAGATATAATATATAAAGCACTGTGCTCATATTTGGGGATTTGGAGACCTCTCTGGTGAACATGTGCAACTGCATGTCAACAAGCAGAATAGCATTTTATAGTGGTGCTCCAGCCCCCTTCCCCGAGGGGATGAATGCTCTGATTGAAAGAGAATTCAAAGAGAACTCAGTCAAACCTTGGTGACGGACGTGTCTACTATTTTTATGGGGTCTCCCTCTGTATCATGATGACCTGAAGATCATATGAGGCCTAAATGTCAAGCTTGACCTGCTCAATACTTAGACATACAGTTTGGTGTGAAACACCAGCTGTGATTGTATGAACCCATACATCAATATTCATACTAAATATTTAGGCAGTAAATAGAGACCCGGGGCTGTTTTCATGATGAATGGACCAATAGAAAACAATCAATCAATCAATTAACCTATATTTTCACTGGAGAGTACATTAAGGGGGACCCTCATTCATAATGTCAAAAAGGGATTGAAAATAAATTAAAACGAATTTTAATGAGTACTTAAAATGTAAAAGAAACAATATGAACAGAGACAAAATTAAGATAAATCGTAAAAAAATAACTAATAAAAACTGAATAAGAAACTAAAACCAAGAATAGGTCAATATAAAAATAGATATAAATATAGTAGTAAAACTTAAAATAGTAAAATAAATAATATAATAATAATAATAATAAAAATCAAGATGTAAGAAAGGTAAAAGAAAATACAAAACTACTGAATATCAAAATCATAATTGTTTACTAAAGTAAACACAATGTTTTATTTAATTTTAGTAAGAAGGTCGTGCAGAGGTGGTTAGAAATGCCCCAAAATAGCTTGGAAAAAATTCTGGTACCATTGACTTCCATTGAAAGTAGACTGTTTTTGGTCTCTCCTATAAAGTTCCATTTCAGAGACACTCGTTTTTCTTTGGACAGCCATGATATGTCATGTACAGCTGAAAAGGTGACACAGTTTAAAAAATAGACTGATACATAGTAGTTCGATTTAAGTCCTGTAACCCCACCCCTGCTTTAAATCCGTGCAAGATGTTTGATCTTGTAGATCTAATGGACTCTTGCTAGCTTCTGGTGGCCTACAAGTGGTCAGCGCTCAGTAGACCCTCTGCTGGCCAAAACAAGCTCTGGAGTTCTGCCCGGCTTTCTGTTTTTTTTTTTATTCCAAGTTCAATACGGGGACATTTCAGGGGACAACTCTGGCTGGAGTCTGTCCCCAGAAAACGGGAACGCCCAGTTCGCCCTACTTAACAAGCTAAAACCACGAGCTCTGATATGAAAGACATTGTTGTTAATGTTTACTTTTGTTTTGGCGTTTCTTTGTGTTTTTGGCTGTAAAAGTCAGACTCGGTGTGAAAAGGCTCTGGGATTTGTTGCCCCCTTCTGGCGTAAATGGAAACTGCCATATAACTGTAACTAATTGGGTCTCGATTTGTCCCAGCCCTCGCAGAGAAACAGAGGAATGGAAGATAAAGCGAATTATGACATTAATGCTACCTGTATTTTTACCATGTAGCTAACTTGGCTAACGTTGCTAGTGCTAGCTCGATGCCGTGATCGTTCCGTAAGCGTCTTTTTTTCCAGATTGGCTCCTGAAAACGGGTCAGCAGCTACTTTCACCCTGTTTGTTGTTGATCTCTGTAAGCTGTGCTCTATTGTGTTGTAGATTGTCTGAGATTAGGATCCGTCTCATGGTGTCGGATCCTCTTCGACCCGGTTCTGAATCCAGTCTACTGTACGAGGCCGTGAAGAAGATCACGCAGACGTCTGTGCGTCAGTTCTGATGTTCCTGAAAAGACCAGACGCTGCATTAGTCACACATTAGCATTTTAATTAGCGCCTCTGTTTTTATCGAAATCACTTTCTTTTTAATTTACTCTCGTCCTCCGCGTCCGCAGTGCTGTATTTAACTGAACAGGTGATTATTATGGGATTTGTTTAGAGCAGTATTGATTATGCCAGCATCTGTAATTGATCTCATTTCAGTTGCCAGGTCTTGCACCATTAGCCACCCACCAAGTGTCCAGTTTGTTGGAAACACTTGCCTTGTACCTATAGTTATTGGCCATTTTATCAGAAACACCTAAACTCATTAAAGAAGAGGGTCTCATTGGGTTCTTTAGTAAAGACAGGGGACGTACGTAGAACCATGAAAACCATTCAAATGCTATGAAGGTTCCAAAAATGGTCAGTTTTTATATGATATATGGCATTCATCATTATTATTATTATTATTATTATTATTATTATTATTATTATTACTATTATTTTGTAGAAAATCATGATACTGTGGTTACAATTCGATATATTGTGATATATTACAATACAAAACTAACTGTAAGCGGTGATATATCACAATTATGAAACACGTTAGTACAAAAACACACCACACTTGGAGTGTAATGGTGAGGAACTCTGCCATCTAGTGGTGGGAGTTATATACACAGCACAGTATGAGCCACTGTCTACCACAATTTACACAACTGATTAAATCTTGATACTGTTTTTAAGTATTGATAAACATGATATCACGATGTTCACAATTATCTATGTTTTCTTACACCCCTACCTGTTATGTGCACTATATTGCCAAAAGTATTTGCTCGTCTGTCTTTACACGCACTTGAACTTGAGTGACGTGCCATTCTTAATCCATAGAGTTTAATATGATGTCGGCCCAACCTTTGCAGCTATAACAGCTTCAGCTCTTCTTCACTACTCCAGAGAACACGTCTCCGCTGCTCTAGAGTACAGTGGTGGGCTCTACATTGTTCTTGGTGATGTAAGGCTCGGATGCAGCTGCTCGGCCATAGAGACCCATTCCATGAAGCTCTCTACGCTCTGTTCTTGAGCTGATCTGAAGACCACATGAAGGTTGGAGGTCTGTAGTGATGGACTCTGTAGAAAGTTGGTGACCTCTGTGCACTATGCTCCTCAGCATCCGCTGACCCGCTCTGTCATTGTACGTGTTCTACCACTTGGTGTCTGAGTTGCTGTCATTCTCAATCACTTCCACTTTGTTAGAACACCACTGACAGTCCACTGTGGAATATTTAGTAGTGAGGAAACTTCACCACTGGACTTGTTACACAGGTGACGTCCTATCACGGTACCACACTGGAGTTCACTGAGCTCCTGAGAGACCCATTCTTTACTAATGTGTATAGAAGCATCTGCAGGACTAGGTACTGGTTTTATACACCTGTGGCCGTGATTGGAAGTGATTGGAACACCTGAATTCAGTGATTTGGATGGGGGAGTGAATAGTTTTGGCAGTACAGTGTATGTTTCTTTAAAGAATCTTTTAAATGCACCCATAAAAGAACCACTAACGAATGTAAAGGTTCTAGACCAATTTATGAGTTCTTCCTACAACCTTCACATGATGTGGTGGAAACTTAAAAGCTGTACTTCATATTTTTTGGATTTTATTTGTAAAACTGAAGACTCGTCCACTGGACAATTATTATTTACCGTAGTGGTTCCCGATTTTGCTCCAGCCCAACTTGCATTGCACAGCAGTAGAAGAAAAATGTGGACTGTCTGAGGACCAGTCTGAGAACATCAGGTTTAGGGAACCAAACATGACCGTGGTCACCAGCGCCCCCCGCTGGAGATCTAATGCTCCTGTAGAGATCTTGTACGTCCAACTGGCATCTTTCGTGCTGCCCCCTTAAATCTTACCTAACACTTATTGAACTTCCTGTTTTGTCAGCACAAAAACTAATATTTCAGTAGTGACTGTCTCCGTGGTGACAATTTTAGCCCATTCTGAGTAGAACATCAAAAAGGCTACCAGTACATGACCCGCAAACACACCTTTGATCAGTTGTACGCACATAAAATCATAATTTTTCATTAAAACCTGCACAAAATCTGTTTTGGTGATGACAATTTTTAACATTTCACCCTGAGTTTCAGGCTTTGGGACACATTTACTTCAAAACAGTGCTGACTGCTCACCATGTGGCCATGAGGGACAGGGATGCAGTCTCACTTCCTGCCCTGAAATGCAGGGGCGTGGCTAAAATAAGGCTCCACCCACTGACTAAAACTCTCTGTATGTCAGTAGTGAAGTGGAAATGTTGGTATTTCCTTAAATAACCCTCTGAATGGTTCTTATATATATATATATACAGCCAACAGTCAGTAAACCTACAACATGCAACTGCATTGGGGGGTGTTTCCAATAAAGTGGCCAGTGAGTACATGGTAGGAGTTTCTAATAAAGCGGAGTCTCAGCATACGTTATAGCTTTGATTAAAATAAATGTTCGTAAATGGTTCTTGGCTTGGGTGTTCTAGGCAAAACCCTTTAATAAAGTCCTTCACATCTCATTTATGAACACTGATTGATTGAAAGGTTCTTCAGGGAACCTTCCACTGTTGCTTCCCTCCAGAGAAGCACTCATTGGCTCGTTGTAGGATTGGATTTCACTGCTGAATGTATTCTGCTGGTTTTCCAATGATATTGGCTTCGTTGTGTTTCTTGAATCTAAACTGCCCAGTTTAAGAGACTGGCGAAATGATTACACCAGTCTCCAGCAGGGGGAGACACTGAGACCCCACACTGCAGCTATGTTGTGTATCTGGTTCTGCAGTGTAACTTGTTGAATCTGTCTGACAGCCGATTGAAGACGCCGCAGTCGGTCGTTTGGGCTCTCTGGGCGGGTTTTAACCCAGATGAGAAGCCTCTTCACGGTTGGTTCGGCTTTGCACTCTGTATGTTATGCGGCGTCTCTTGCGGCCCACTGCGCTGTTAGAGATGTTTTTATTATGATTGAGGTGAAGGGAAAGTTTTTAGGGTGTTAATAAGATTCTATTTTGTAAAATGCAATTTTTTTAATTCACAAGTTTTTTCAACCGGAGCTGATTTTTAACGGTGCCATCGTATGTCCGCCGCTGACGCCGGCTATGAAAGCGTGTGCAATTTTAAAATGTAGGAAATCACACGGGACAGTATTTTTATACAAGCGTAAACAACCGTCTGTACAA
The DNA here is from genome assembly GCA_021613375.1 of Megaleporinus macrocephalus. Taxonomy (NCBI): domain Eukaryota; kingdom Metazoa; phylum Chordata; class Actinopteri; order Characiformes; family Anostomidae; genus Megaleporinus; species Megaleporinus macrocephalus. The sequence continues at coordinate 3,035,330 of CM038717.1, read as the reverse complement.
ATGTTTAGATATTGAACACCGTGCAGGTGAACTGGAACTGTAACGTATTTTCTCTGAAGTGTAAAATAAACGATTATCTTCTTACGTTTCTGACTCTGTAATTTAAACACTTCTCCACAGAAACTCTATAGTATATGTATATTACACAACAGTTGAGTTGAAACTTGCTCAGTCAGATCTGTTCACAGTGGAGGTGAATGGAACCAGACGTCCACCTCTAAAAGCTCCTCACAGAAAGTTCTTACAGTAGATGTTATAAATACACTGTCTGATTCTGAGACGCTGTTTATGATAGTTTAGAGAAGATCTCAGTCTTAAACTCCATTCATGGTGGAGGGATACATGCAGGACGCTGTGAGGTTCAAATAGTCCCCAAAGAAAACCTAGTATTTTCAGATCTTCCACATTTTACCATCAACATCCAGATAAACTCAGAAGACACGTGTAGCTTCACTGGTGGGTTTCATAGTAAATACAATGTGTAGATTTGTGTTGTAGACATGACCCCTGGTTACCATCACCATCACTGTAAACACCATCACCACCACTGTAAACATCATCACCTCCACTATAACCACCATCACCACCACCACTGTAAACATCACCACCACAGTAAACACCATCACCACTGTAAACACCATCATCACCACCACAGTAAACACCATCACCACCACAGTAAACACCATCATCACTGTAAACACCATCACCACCACTGTAGACATCACCACCACCACTGTAAACATCATCACCACCACTGTAAACACCATCACAACTGTAAACATCACCACCACTGTAAACAACATCACCACTACCACTGTAATTATTATTATTATTATTATTTATATAAATTTCGTGGCTGTTATAATCATTTTATAGAATTATTCGACGTCATAAAGTGCCAAGTTAAAAAAAGTGTGCAGCTTTCATAAATAAATATGGACTGAGGCTGAAACTGTGTTTAAATTACATTATACTATTTATTTCAGTAAAAAGAAAAACATGTATTATTCAGTTTTTAATAATATGGACCCTTTAAATTATCCAGTTTACCAATATTAATATTAATAATAGTAAAAACTTCTTTTCCCAGCCGTTTTTATATCACTCTACCGCCCCCTGGTGGCCGGAGGTGAGTACAGTCACGCCCTTTGTCAGCATTTGTGTCAAAACCTGTAACATGCCCGGCACTCTGGCAGCAGCACCGCGTGGATTATCGGTTTTTAATGACTTACAAACACAAAAATCACTTTTTAATGTGTGTAAAATCAAAAATAAACCTGTAAATCAGCAGCTGCTGAAACTGCGCCAGTCTGAGACTGTTTAATGCTCCCGTATCGTTGATTGTTCGCGTCAAACGCACCCAAACTTTTTTTATCCCACGGATTCTGCGAGTGTGAGGAGGTGGGTGTCTGTCGGGGGGAGTAAATTGGTTTGAATTTGCGAGACGTTTTGATTCACCTTGTTGTGGAGCAGCGTGTACACCAGCTCACAATCACACGGCGCAACTAGGAAGTGCACCGGGGGACGAGCGACGTGTGCGTCACCCAATCAGAACGGGCGAACCAGCGGCTAGAGCCCGCCCACGGTGGGAACGGACCAATGGGCTTGGAGGTGGGGAGCATCCGGTGCAGGACTGCAGTTAGGACACTGTGTTTGAGTGAAAGAGATTTTTTAAAGGATTTACGCTTAAAAACTGCTTCAAAAACACCAGATTTTACACGATCGCGAGTAACCGCGGCGTCCTGAGCGGGTAAACGTGTCGGCGTGTTGGATTTCGCGGACGTGGGGACTCACGTATGCCAGTTTTGGGGGGGTTCTCTGCACCGCTGTTGATCAGAGAGCAGCGCTCGTGTGGTGTATGTTGTTTATATTTACCAGCTACATCGCGGTAAACAAACCGCACTAAACAAGCGCCGGGGATCCAGCTCGGTTCGGTTTCTCGCTCTCCCCGGCTCGTCTGGGCTCAGGCCAGGCCGGTATGAACGGCTTCAGCACGGAGGAGGACAGCCATGACGGGCCGCCGGCTCCGGGGCCTCTGTTTGGTCAGAGCTGCTGTCTGATCGCGGACGGGGAGCGCTGCTGCCGGCCGGCGGGCAACGCCAGCTTCAGCAAGAGGATCCAGAAGAGCATATCTCAGAAGAAACTCAAACTGGACATCGACAAGAGCGTAAGAGCACTTTCAACCGCGATTACAACTCCGTGGGAACTCCGCAAACACAGCTCGGCGTCCTGCAGACAGGCGTCTACTCTGAATTTTCCAGTTCCACCTTAAACGCCGCCGGACTCGTCAGCTCATAGCGCGTCAGAACGAGGCTGCTGCGCCATTTAAGGTGGAATGGGAAAATTCGAACAAGAGGCAAACTTTACCGCGCTGTAACGTTATCTGGTCGACGTTAAACAGCTAAACTCAATTTAATCCCTCTTAAATAGTTGGGGAATTCAGTCTGGAGGTTAGTAGGAGAGAAAGATAACTTTTAACTGCACTTGTTTCTAAGTAAACGCAGCAGACAGGTAGCTACTGAGAGAGAGAGGCTAATGCTACAATGCTAACAGGTTCGACTTTCTCTGACGTAAAATATCCAGATAAACTTCAATGTCTTTATCGCAATTTATGTAATATCAACAACAGTAATAATACATTTTATTTATCGAGCACTTTTCATACACAAATCTTCTCAAAGTGAGAAATAAAACTTAAGACGTATAAGCAAAGAGGAGGCTTATAAACTTAGACTAATGCTAACAGTGCTAACAGAACTGAGTCTTCCTCATAAATCATACAACTAATAAGTGTGAAAGGTCTTTAAAGTGATTTATTTGATGACAAATGAGCATTAAAACACAATTAATAGACAATAAATTCAAACTGGATATGATCATTAGTGCTGGGCGATATACTGACTGCACCGATATACCGAACAGTTTGGTGAAAATCTATAATTTAATTTAATTTGATTCAAATTGGTGTAATTTGCTATAAATTAAGCTATTTTGTGATCTAGTAGACCAGCATAATCCACCTTTTTCTGATTTAAAGCCTCAACTTTTAAAGTGTAGTGTACCAGACTGAAAATCAACTGTGGTTGTGATGTCACAATACATGGAGGTTTGATTGGATCTGATCTGAACTGAACTTTTCTACAGTTAAAATTTCCCCACAAAGAAAACTTAACACACTGTTTTTGATGATGTAGACTAGGATTTAGAAAGAGTAACGCTGTCTTAACTTTTAATGTAAGTAATTGTATAAAGCTATTATTCAGAGAGTTATTTCGTATATATATATATATATATATATATATATATATATATATATATATAGATTTTGAGATTTCTACATCATTTGAACATGCCAATGGTTGTTTACATTGTGAAAATTTCATGATGATTGGACCAATAGACGTCCTCCAAAATAGCTTGGAGAAAAGTCTGGTTCTATTGACTTACATTGAAAGTAAAGTATGTTTTTGGTCTCTTCTGTAAAGTGTAAAGTTTTACCACAATATAAAAAACACCTGTAGAGTTTAAACTATGTAGAAAACTTAAATTGCAACAGAAAAATAGTGATAGTTGTTTTTCTTTAGACAGCGAAGATATATAGATATAAATGTGTATTTAGATTTAAGTCAGTAAACAGGAGAACAAAACTAAAGTGTCAACAAGAGCGTAACAACACTTTAAACCACATTGAAACTTCCACAAACAAACAGAGAATTCAAACTGGAGGTCAAGAAGAGCAGAGCAGCACTATAAACCACATTTAAACCCCGTTTCAACTCTGTAAACACACCTGAAAAGGAGCTGCGGCTCTTATAAACAGATAAAGAAGGACTAAAGCAGCAAGACTGAAGTATTTGAGCTTTTTCTCCCATAAAATATTCAACCGATACTATGTGTTTGTAATCATTTCTTTGATAGATAAGCTCCTGTAAATAAGCAGGGAATTCAAATCCAACATCAGCAAGAGCCCAAAACCACATTTAAACTCCTTACACAGCAGAGTAGGAGCTGAGAGACAAACACACTGATAAAATTACGCAACTGCAGGGTCTGTGACGCTACAGCGGGATATGATAGATAATAGTAAGACTACATTTAAACTCTTATTAACAAGCTGGAGTATAACGAGCACTTAAAAACCTCATTAAACTGAACAAACACAGCTGAGACTGACAGACGGATACAGAGAGGCTAATCCAACAATTATAACAGATTTGAAAACCTGCTGTACATCAACGAGAGCGTCAGAGTGTCTTTATGCTGCGCTTATTATGCAGTCATATATATATATATATATATATGTGTGTGTGTGTATGTGTGTTAGTGTTGTGCTGGTGTGAGTGGATCAGACACAGCAGTGCTGCTGCTGGATTGTTTAAACACTGTGTCCACTCACTGTCCACTCTATTAGACACTCCTACTACTTGCTGGTCCACCTTGTAGATGTAAAGTCAGAGACAGTAGCTCATCTGCTGCTGTACAGTTTGTGTTCCTCTAGTTCTTCATCAGTGGACACAGGACGCCGCCCACAGGACACTGCTGCCTGGATAGTTTTGGTTGGTTCTCAGTCCAGCAGTGCCAATTTGGTGTTTACAAGCTCCAGCAGCAGCATTGCTGGGTCTGATCCACTCACACCAGCGCAACACACACTAGCACACCATCACCACCATGTCACTGTTTACACTGTGTGAAATGTAATGATGAACGGACCAATAGAAATGCTCCAAAAAAGCTTGTAAGCAATTCTGTTACATTAAAACCAAAGACTCTGCCGTATCCCTGTTCTGCAGGGATAAGAAGGAACAGTATGAAAGAGTGTAAGGACACTTAAACCTACATTTAAAATTCATTTAAACTCCGTAAACACAGCAAATATGCAGAGAGGCTGATATTCCATGCAGGATCAGGTGTTTAATATGATTTAGTTTAGTTAAACACACTTACATGAGTAATCTTTCAACGTATAGTATTTGGAGTGTTGTTTTATATCAGTCGTTGCTGTGCTGTACATTTAGCTTTATCTAATCACTGGATCACAAGACAGGAATGTTCTTTTTTGCTTACCTTCAGCTAGAAATGTAATTATTTAATTCATTATTCATTTGTTCTTTATAAGTTATCAGCACCACCAGCATTTTGGCATAAGTGTTAAACCCTGTCACTCCTTCCCTGCAGGTCAGACACCTGTACATCTGTGACTTCCACAAGAACTTCATCCAGAGCGTCCGCAACAAACGGAAGAGGAAAACGAGTGATGATGGAGGAGAGTCTCCAGATCATGATGTCGAGGTCCCAGAGGTATCAGCGCTGATCATTTACTGACTCATATCATCAAAGTTCTTACTACTGATACACTAGCACTGGGGTCTCCAGACCTCCTCCTGAAAATCTGCCCCTTACTGAACTCTTAATACATCTGATCCAGCCTATCAGGGACTTGGGCCGGGGTTGATTAGCTGGAGCAGGTGTGGTAGATTGTTGTTGTAGTAATAATAAAAATAATAACAATAATAATGATAATAATAAAAATAATAATGATAATAACTGTACGAAACCGACTTATATAAAAAGTAATGCTTCATTTATTTAGTTACTTTAGCATCGTAGCTGCAGTGCTAAAACTAAATAAGCAAACTTCAGGCACCACACATGTCTACATTCTGAAAATCATAATTATGTACTAGATTTTTTTTATAGCTTTATTGCTTAAGCTGCTGCCTATTTTAGATATTATGATATATTTTAATATTTTAATGTGTGTGTGTGTGTGTGTGTGTGTGTGTGTGTATATATATATATATATATATATATATATATATATATATATATATATATATATATATATATATATATATAATTATTATACATCCAATTAATATCCAGTATTTTTTTGAACATGAAATGTGGCTTCACAAAAACAAAAAGAAAATTATTATAGATTTTATAAAGCATTATTGCTTTACAGTTGTTTTTTAGACGACATATGGCATTTTATGTTGTACGTTACACTTAATTACCCTAATTTTAATGATATAATTGTAAAATAATAATAATGTTATATAAAATATATCATGGTCATAAATATATCAAAATATTGATAATATAATTATACATTTTTAGTAGTTATTTATATATATATATATATATATATAAAAATAGAAATAATAATATTATAAAACATACTCTTATATGTTCAATTTATATCCAATAACTGCATCATCAGCTTTTTCTTTTACATGTATTTATATATTTATTTTTATACATTAAATGCACAATTTCACAAAAGGGAAATTATTATAGGTTCTTTATAGCTTCACCTTTAAAAAAACAAAAGTATATTTTGATATTTTCAGATGAGCTGAAATATATTAATATATATATTTTTCTTTCTTTCTCAGGTGGATCTGTTCCAGCTTCAGGTGAACACACTGAGGCGCTATAAACGGCACTACAAGATCCAGACCAGACCGGGTCTGAACAAAGCCCAGCTGGCAGAGGTACTGAGCTAAACACACATACACACGTCTACTCGGTTTAGTCCTGTACTTGTAGTGAAGATTAGAGGAATAAAACATTAAAGGTGGAAAAGTTTGAAGTCACTTAACCCTTTGATGCACAAGCTAAGCAAAGCCCTTCTGATGCTCAACATCGGACCCGTCTTGTTCTGAACTGCTTCAGTATCCAAGCTTGTTGGCGGCGTCAGGCTGAGTAAACTTTATGCCTGATTTAAACTTGTTTTCCTTTTAGACGATCCTTTATTTGGATTTGGCTTTAAGGTTTGTGTCACTCCCGTCCAGTGTGCCGTAATGAAACAATCAAATACAAAAATGGTAGAGATGGAAAGATCGATCAGCTATGTATCGGTATCAGCCAATTTTTAATCAGAATATGTGATCGGTGATCGGACGATGTTTCTTCAATTTAGCCGATCCCGAGAGCCGACTGATGGTGTTAAATGAGCCCAATTTCTGTATTTCCAGCTAGTGTTTTGTTGAAACCCCCTCTGGCCAGGTCCTTTCAATTCATATCTGAACCGCTAGGCGGAAATACATACCATTTCATTTTCGACAGACTGAATAAACCGGCGGCCTCGGGAGAACAGTTTTCCTTTGCGTTGCGTCCGTCTGGCAGCTTGTTGCCGTATGTGACTCAGACTCATCCAGAGCATTTTTAAAATTAGTAAAATCAGTGTGTCTTGTTGAGGAACCAAAACAAAGATATTTAACTCTACTAATCTGATACAGCACTTCAGAGACACCACACAGCTGAATACAGTGAGTATCAGCAAACAGCAGAGCTAGCACACACAGCTAGCACAAAACTAATAACCCAGAAACCCGTACAGACCAGATCTGACCGGTACAAACAGAACAGCAGCAGCAATTCAATATTCTACGTTTAATGATTACAGATTTAGTTTAAAATAACAGAGTCTGAGTTTAATGACTGCAGCTTTTACTGCATTTATTTAATTAGCTTTAAATTAAGGGTCTAAATGTAATGATTGCAGTTTTGGGAATATTTGTTTGATCTACATTGTTTATTTACTGTTAATTTCATTAAAAATATTATACTGTTTCACATGAGCTCGTTAAAAATGGTAATAAACCAGTTTAGATCATGTTTCATGACTTGCTTGCGCTAATAACTACATGTAGCCCTGCTGTGGCATATAGCCCCGCCCTCGATCGGTATCAGCTGTCGGCCGATCGTGCTGAAAGGTGATTGGCGATTGGAATCAGCCTCAAAAACGCTGATCGGTCTATCTCTAAAAAAACATTGTTCTATAAATGAAGACAAAACCAGATAAGCATGTATTGACCACATCACTAAATCTTCAGATCAATTATCACTTATGTAGGACATATAAACCAGCGATTTTCCCAATACAACCACTTCAGATTGTGAGAACAGCCATCCACACTCTTTGGTCTAATTCCCATAATTTTTTATTTATTTATTCTTAACATAAAATAATCTCCACACAGTATAAAGTGGTGTATACAAATAAATATCAACAGAAAGGGAGACCTGTTTTTCTTTGGATGTATAGTCAGAAAAGTTTATACGTTTCTAAATAAGAGCAGCAATGAAGCAAACTGGATCTCTCGCTGGGTAAAGTAGAATAACGAGTGAAACTGAAGTAAGTCTTGATCTGAATTACTCTCAGTATTTACAACCCGTTGGCGGCATCAGGTCGAGTAGACTTTCCTCAAAGTCCACGTTTTATAGCTCGTCAACTCCCGTTAACTTGGTTCTACTTTCATGTTACCTTGGAGAGAAAAGGTGCGTCTGAAATCGTCTACTAGTCAGTAGGTACTAGATTAGAGTCAGTACGTTCTGCTCGAGCGGTAGACTAGTAGGTAATTTCAGTAGGAGAGTTTTAGTACCACACAATCTCAGACGTACTACGTCCACCATATAACCAGCGTCCTGTAACTCAAGACGTCAGACCACCACCGTAAAAGTCCTGCTATTCATTTAAAAGCTCGTTTACTGACAGATTTAGATCTTTTAGTGACTCTGATCTGAGTTTTTATCTGATTATGTATCAGACGGTGTGGAGCTGTAGATCAGAGAAGATGAAACTGGAGGAATGTAATCATTGTTTATCTCAGCAGTAGCGCTAATTTCTGTAGCGGCAGTTCACTAGCAGTAGCTACGTACACACAGCCGACGTTCAGCTTTACACCGTTTATTTACTCCACTCTGAATTCATCCACCGCTCCAGGTGAATCATGGGATACACAGTGTGTTGTGTTCACCTACATAAACATGGCTGCCGATTCAGGAGGTCATCCGGGTACCGTTCACCTACTACTCAATACCTACTGAGTATTCAGACATACTAGCCGCGCTCGCCTACTGATTTACTACTGAGTATTCAGACATACTAGCCGCGCTCGCCTACTGATTTACTACTGAGTATTCAGACATACTAGCCGCGCTCGCCTACTGATTTACTACTGAGTATTCAGACATACTAGCCACGCTCGCCTACTGATTTACTACTGAGTATTCAGACATACTAGCCGCGCTCGCCTACTGATTTACTACTGAGTATTCAGACATACTAGCCGCGCTCGCCTACTGATTTACTACTGAGTATTCAGACATACTAGCCACGCTCGCCTACTGATTTCACTACTGAGTATTCAGACATACTAGCCACGCTCGCCTACTGATTTACTACTGAGTATTCAGACATACTAGCCACGCTCGCCTACTGATTCACTACTGAGTATTCAGACATACTAGCCACGCTCGCCTACTGATTTACTACTGAGTATTCAGACATACTAGCCACGCTCGCCTACTGATTTACTACTGAGTATTCAGACATACTAGCCGCGCTCGCCTACTGATTTACTACTGAGTATTCAGACATACTAGCCGCACTTGCCTACTGATTTACTACTGAGTATTCAGACATACTAGCCACGCTCGCCTACTGATTTACTACTGAGTATTCAGACATACTAGCCACGCTCGCCTACTGATTTACTACTGAGTATTCAGACATACTAGCCACGCTCGCCTACTGATTTACTACTGAGTATTCAGACATACTAGCCGCGCTCGCCTACTGATTTACTACTGAGTATTTAGACATACTAGCCGTCCTCGCCTACTCATTTACTACTGAGTATTCAGACATACTAGCCACGCTCGCCTACTGATTTACTACTGAGTATTTAGACATACTAGCCGCGCTCGCCTACTGATTTACTACTGAGTATTTAGACATACTAGCCGTCCTCGCCTACTCATTTACTACTGAGTATTCAGACATACTAGCCACGCTCGCCTACTGATTTACTACTGAGTATTTAGACATACTAGCCGCGCTCGCCTACTGATTTACTACTGAGTATTCAGACATACTAGCCGCGCTCGCCTACTGATTTACTACTGAGTATTCAGACATACTAGCCACGCTCACCTACTGATTTACTACTGAGTATTTAGACATACTAGCCGCGCTCGCCTACTGATTTACTACTGAGTAGTAGACAAGTAGACGATATCGGATGCACCTAAAGTCTCCTTGTGGCCCTCTAGTGGTGGGAGTCAGACAAACCTTATAAAGCCCAGAGCTGTAGTGAATAAAAACACAACTGAATGAGCTGTTGTTGAAGGTTCTTGTTTAGTTGCTGGATTTAACACAGCAGGCAGAAAGCTGGTGTATGAGGTGTCGTTTGCAGTAGTTGGTTTATTTTATGTTTAATGTTTTGTTTAACGAAAGATCTGGGGCTGTTCAGACTTTCACATGTGACCGAATGTCGAGCTGCTCTTTCAGAAACAGTGAAAGAGCTGCTGAGAGAAGCATTGTGAGTATTTTCCTACAGAACCTTCAGTAACGTCAGTAATGAGTTCAGTAACTGATCCTCGTTAGTGCCCATGATGTAGTGAGTGTCTGAGCGGCTCGCCGTGTGTTTATTATGAAAGCTAATCCAGCTGCTTCAGCTGTGCGCTAACAACCCGCCTCTGGACGTTTCTGTGGGCAGCAGGAACAATTCAGCCCCGTTAATGAGAATCACACATCATTAATAAATCAGAAATCAACAAGTTTGTCCAATTAACTCTCCGCCCGCGGCTCCACACGAGCCTGCAAGGTCGCTGCTCTTTCAGCATAGAGGAGATTAAACACGTACAATATCCTTAACTTTTCTCATAATGCGCTAAATAATTATAAATAATAATATTGTGTAAATTCATTACATAGTGTATATTATAGTTAATATAATAATAATAATAATAGAATAATTACTTTTTATAGTAATGGTTTCATACAAATATCAATCAATTATTAGAATTGTGCTCGGATTAGAAAGCAAACTTAATATTTATCAGCTATAAATATAAAAACTTTTAGAACGTATTACTATGCATTCAATTAATGTTGCTTCTTCAACTGTTTTTTTATATGCATTTATATATTTGTGTTTTTTAAACACCGCATACACAAACATATATATATATATATATATATATATATATATATATATATATATATATATATATATATATATATATATATATATATATATATATAATTTTATACACTAAATGCAGCTTCACACAAGATAAAAATAAAGATTATTACATGCTTGTGATGTGCTCTTAAAGGAAAGGTGATGTATCTCAGCGGTAAACATGAATCCAACCTTTGTATTTGGAAAAAGCGTATATTAAATTTTTAACATTGTTAAAACAACAATAATGTTAAGAGATATATATTATAAAGATATTAATGGTAAAAAGATAGTGTTATACTTTGTTTAAATTAATGAAGATTAAATAGAACTAATTAATTGTAGCTTTCAGGTTTTTATTGGGGGCTCCACATATACTGTCCTAACTTTTGTTGACTTATTGTTAATAATAGTTGTTAATAAGTTTATTGATTATGATAATCAGTAAACTTATTGTAATTCGTATTTGGAATAATCGTATATTTAAATAAGAATATTATTTAAAACAGTTCACAAGATAACTTATCAAATATTGTTTTTATACTTTTAATAAAGATTAAATAGAATTTTTTAACTGTTAATTTCTGTTTTATTCGTATTTCACATACACTGTCCTAACTTACTTGAAATGAAGTTATTGCTAATGATAATAATAATAATGGTAATAATTGTTAATAATAAGTTTTTTGATTATTTTAATCAGTATTAGGATAAACAGTCATCTTATTGTAATGTAAGGTGGGAGGGTGTGCTGAAATGTAACTGAGCTGTAAACATGTTCCTGTTCCACCTTCTGTATTTGGAATAATCATATATTAAAATAATAATATTATTTAAAACAATAAATTTTATAAGATAAAATAGCAAATATTGTTTTTATACTTTTAATAAAAATTAAATCGAATTAATTTACAGCTGCTTTCTGTTTTTATTAGTATAAAATATAAGTTATTGGAGTTATTGCTTATACAAATCATGGTAATAATTGATAATAATAAGTTTATTGATTATGTTAATTAGTATTAATATAAACAGTAATCTTATTGTAATATAAGGTGGGGGATGTGCTGATCCTGTCTCAGCTTCCGTATTTGGAATAATCGTATATTAAAATACTAACAGTATAAACAATAAAGTTTATAAGATAAAATAGCAAATATTGTCTTTATTTTTTGTTAATAAAGGTTAAATCAAATTAACTGCTGTTTCCGTTTGTATTGGAATAATATATAAATTATTGGAGTTATTGCTTATAAAAATAATGTTAATTGTTAAGTTTATTGATTATGTTAATCAGTAATATGATTAGTAATTTTATTGTAATGTAAGGTGGGGGATGTGCTGAGCGGTAAACATGATCCTGTACCAGCTTCCGTATTTGGAATAATCGTATATTAAAATAATAACAGTATAAACAATAAAGTTTATAAGATAAAATAGCAAATATTGTTTTTATACTTTGTTAATAAAGATTAAATCAAATAAACTGCTGCTTTCCGTTTTTATTGGAATAATATATAAGTTATTGGAGTTATTGCTTATAAAAATAATGCTAATAATTGTTAATAATAAGTTTATTGATTTTGTTAATCAGTATTAAAGATAATCAGCAACCTTATTATAATGTAATGTGTGCTGATAAGAGAATCTTGGGCTGATAAAAGTGACAATAAATAAATAATTGAATATCAGTTATTGACGGCCTGGGTTCTTGTATTGATTCTGTGTGTTTCTCTTTCTTTCCGTGAACAGACCGTGAGCCGCCACTTCCGGAACATTCCGGTGAACGAGAAGGAAACTCTGACGTATTTTATTTATATGGTGAAGAGCAGCAAGAGCCGACTGGACCAGAAGTCAGACGGAAGCAAACAGCTGGAATAAAGCCCCCCCACCCCTCCCTCCCTCAGTAGCGCCCCCACCCCGGTGGCCACGCCGTCTTTTCTAATGACTGCTGAGACACTGGCAGGGTAAAAGAGTCCAATGTGAATACACTCGCACACATTTACACCACACGCGTCGCGTCTGCGCCGGAGACTGTCTCCGCCCACAAAGTGCTTCGGGAATGATTCTCTGACTGTTTAAAGAGCTTCTGTGCCAAAACCGTGAACTCCTGAAGAAACTAATCGAAGCCCTTTCACGCCGAATCGATCCCACGAGGCCGCCGCCGGTGGACGCTTTCCTCCGAAGTAGTATCTGTCCAGCGCGGATCGGTGAGCAGTGCATGTTGTTGACCGTAATGACGTACGCTAGCCGCGCCCAGCTGTGCTGCGGCCCGGCCGAACGCTCCAATCACGCACTGACCGTCGTTAAAACCAACGCCCACGCGTCTGCTTCCCACCTCATATTTAGAGTCGGTTCGCTCCTTCTCGCTTAGAGATTAGACTTTTATTCTTTCCTCCTGGCTTTCAGGCCCGTGTTCACGCCGCTCCGTCTCCGTGTTTGAGTTGTGATCTGCTGTTTCTTTTGTCTTTTAAAAAAAAAAAAGATTATATTTTGTGTTTTTTAGTCTTTTCATTTCATAATAACCACCAAACCTGCACCACAGAGTCTCACTCCGCCTGTACCTGACGATTTAATCACAGGGCGCACGTGTGTTTCTGTTGAGCGACCCGAGTCAAGGCACTTCCTCACTGATCTCTAACTTCAGCACTGCCTTTCCATGAACCTTGCATGAATACAGGACCCTCAGTTACACCCAGGTCCTGAATGAGCCCCTCAGATGCCTATGGTGCTAATGAAGTGGGTTAATTGGGCCCACCTGGCTTTCATTTATCGCTCTCGTTTCTTTGTCGTAGTATTAAAAATCTGTATTGTGTTTATAATGATTTGACAATAAAACTAACTATTTAGTTCAGCCAATCAGAGATCAGAGCGTCCTAAACACGTCTATCTAGCTCTCTGGTTAAGGTCGGTTTCAGATGTTTGGATATTCCTGGTTAAATGACTTAGTTTGGAAAAATTACAACATAAAATGCTGCAATTTGTGTTTTCTTTTCCCAAATTTGTGCTTAAATTCTGCTAATAAACAGAGACTGTGCACTACAGTTAGCAGAAGAATGATAATTTTCTTATTTATGTTATATACAGTTATGAAATCAGCAGGTTGTTTAACCAGGTTGCTCCAACATTTCCAAGAAGAAATTTATTTCCACTGAATTTTGAATGTAAAAATATCCTGAAAGGCTTATAATCTGGAGAAAAACAAACATACATTTATTATTATGTATTAAATTATTTCATAATTTAGTGTTTAAGGTGTAAACAGAGGGACTAAAAGAATGTTTGGTGTGAGATGGTGTTTACAGTGGTGGTGAAGGTAACCAGACGTCACCATTTACTATGAAACCCACCAGTGAAGCTACACGTGTCTTCTGAGTTTATCTGGATGTTGATGGTAAAATGTGGAAGATCTGAAAATACTAGGTTTTCTTTGGGGACTATTTGAATCTCACAGCGTCCTGCATGTATCCCTCCACCATGAATGGAGTTTAAGACTGAGATCTTCTCTAAACTATCATAAACAGCGTCTCAGAATCAGACAGTGTATTTATAACATCTACTGTAAGAACTTTCTGTGAGGAGCTTTTAGAGGTGGACGTCTGGTTCCATTCACCACCACTGTGAACCCTTCGGACTGTATCTAGAACTGAGAGTTTCACACAGAACCTCTCAGAAGAACTCTGTTTATGTTTTAACATTAATTATGCAACAATTTTCTGAAAGTTGGTGTAGCATCTTCAGGTTCACCAAGTTAAGATTCTAGACGGGGTCGTGACATTTTCCTGCTTCAACACCTCTGATCCAGTTTATCACATTTTTATGTTATAACATAACAATAATATATGAACAATATATAACAAATAATATTGATCGTAACATGAAGTAGAATTATTATGAGATATACACCAGAGTTTATTCTGAAATGAAGTTAATGAGGGTTTGTGTTTTATTTATATATATATATATATATATATATATATATATATATATATATATATATATATATATATATATATATATATATAGATTACACACACTTAGTGTTGTATATCAAGACTAGTTGGATAAGAAAACAATTACCTGATTTTTTTTTTTATCTCAGAATAATGATTATATAATATAATTTAAAAACTTTGTAAATGTCAAGAATGTAATTCTTTAATTCAAGAAAGGTTTTGAAAAAAGAATGTCTGCTTTCTAGAATTGGAGTAACTCAAGAAGCTCTCATCTCTAACAATTTATTTCAAGGTTTTTCAGAAACAAGTTTTTGTTTTGTTACATTCTTGTAGCTTTTAAACATAATTTTTTAACATATGATGAAATTTTTCAGGATGTCCAGATACTGAGTCTGGTGGAAATGAGTTATTATTTTAATGTTAGTTAGAAATATTCTTTAGAATCATTATTTGGTGATAAATATTACTTTGACTTGAAAATGAAAATTCTGAAGGAAATTGCAGGTGACTCGTTTTCTCGTCCTTGGTTGGATCTGTAAGAGTGGGCTGTGAGAGTGGGCTGTGGGTTGGGGGGGTGGTTATTGTAGTGAGGTGTGTTGAAGCAGGTAAACTCAGGTGTGTTAATGAAGTGGATCTGGAGATGCTGCACTGACTGCTGGTGGATGTTTAGAGGCTGAATGTTGAGTTTCTGAGGATTTTTTGAGTATTTTTTCCTTAAACTGATTATAAACTGGTATAAACAGACTGGTCATCTCTGCCCTGACCGCGTCGTCCTTTCCCCCCTGCCCGGGTCGTCCCTGCCCACTGTCTGGGTCATCCCTTCCCCCTGTCTGGGTTGTCTCTGCCCCCTGACCGGGCCGTCGTCCCTTCCACCTGTCTGGGGTGTCTCTTCCCTGACCGGGTCGTCCTTTCCACATGTCCGGGTTGTCCATTTGTCCTGTCTGGGTCGTCTCAGCCCTAAATGGGTCGTCTCTGTCCCCTGTCCAGGTCATCTCTGCCCCCTGTCTGGGTGACCTACGCACGGCTTTCAGATTTTGTCCGTACGGTCTTCCTCTGTCTCTGAGTTTGTGTCATAAAGGGGTTCTCTCTTATTTTCACAGCTGTTATTGTTCTGTTTGATTAGACGTTGGCTGTACTTCATGGATCTAACTGTCGTATTAGATAAATAAATAAAGATGACTGCATATTGCTTTTAATAAACAGTAAACATATAAACATGTGTGGGCTTTCGTTCAATTCCTGCACTTTTTGGTACCTGCAGTACTCCAGCCGGCCAGTAGGCGCTGCTCATGAGTTACCATTATAATATTTCATCTTTGGGTCTTCAGCTGGTGAACCTGGTTCATCAACATACATCTTCAGAATCTGGTGCAGCTATCTGAAACTTTCTAAACTTCTACGGAGAGGCCAGAAATGTTCTTCACTTTCAATATAAGTCAGTGGAACCAAAAAAAATTGTTAAGCTGTTTTGGAGCATTTCTATTGGTCCGTTCATCATGAAGTCTTCACACAATGGAAACGACCACCGCTGCATTTAAATGATGCAAGAAAATAAAAATCAATAAAAATTGAGGTACGTTTTTCATTGGACAGCGACAATATCATAACATTAGAGATAGACCGATCATCTTTTTTGAGGCCGATTCTGATCACTGATCCCCTTCCAGCAAGATCGTCCGATAGCCGATACCGATCGAGGGCGGAGCTATATGCCACGGCAGGGCTACATGTAGTTATTAGTGCAAGCAAGTCATGAAACATGTTCTAAACTAGTTTATTACCATTTTTAACGAGCTCATATGAAACAGCATAATATTTTTAACTAAATTAACAGTAAATAAACAAAGTAAATCAAGCAAATACCCCCAATACCACAATCATTCAATTTGGACCCTTAAATTAAAAATAAAAAAGACAATTAAATAAATACAGTAAAAACTGCAGTCATTAAACTCAGACTCAGACTGTTATTTTAAACTAAATCTGTAATCATTAAATGTAGAATATTAATTGCTGCTGCTGTTCTGTTTGTACTGGTCAGATCTGGTCTGTAGGTGTTCTGGGTTGTTTGTTTTGTGTTAGCTGTGTGTGCTAGCTCTGCTGTTTACTGATACTCACTGTATTCAGCTGCCAGACGGACAACATGCTTTCTATCAGCCATGAACAACTGTTCTCGCGAGGCCGCTGCTTCAGTCAGTCTGTGGAAAATTAAAGGGTATGTATTTCCACCTAGTGGTTCAGATAGGAACTGCAGGGAGCTGGCCGGAGGGCTCCTCTTACTGGATAAAACACTAGCTGGATGTACAGAAATTAGGCTCATTGGTTTAAGGCCATCGATTGGCTCTCGAGATCAGCCACATTGGAGAAATATCGGCCGATCACTGATCACATATTTTCCTTAAAAATCGGTCGATACCAATACATAACCGATCGATCCTTCCATCTCTAAAGAACATAGATACATATCTACACCGTATCCACGGAGAGGCTCCATTCATGTCTTCTGTAATGGACTGCAGTTCTCCAGCACTGTTTATAGAGTAGCAGCTCTACTTCATGATGCTGCCACCGTCATGCTTTGCTGTTTACTGATTTATCTGATTTATTGAAACGCTGGTGTGTTGTTGGTTGTAATAGAGATTGTAGGACTAATTAAGTGCTGAGTTTAACATGACTGTATAAGTAATTAAGCTCGTTAGCTGTTAACATTCGATTACAGCGTCGTATTAAACGCCTCTCAAGTTTAAACAATGAGACAGCAGATATAAAATAAACACAGAAACAAGGTTTTCTCAGAGGAACTTTACTATAAATACATCCACCATGTGGCAAATATTCAGGAATATAAAAGAAGAAATAATTTATTAAGACTGTGATTAATGGTGACATCTGGTCATCTGTGGTAAATGACCCTCGGTGTCCAGCCTGGCTTCAGATTGTCTCCTCCAGTCAGTCAGTCAGTTCATGAGGTAGAAATGAATTAAATCCATTGTTTTATCCCAGAGTCCAGAAGCAGCACAGTAATTCCAACCCGCAGTACAATCAGCACTATTATTATAATTATTAATAATAATAATAATATCATCATTATTATTATAGATCTATTTCTTTTTTAAATAAAGTGTGAAGGTGGGGAATTTTTAACCCTTCGCTGCTCGTTGCTCTGATGACATCATGCGTCGAGCTCGAGGGCCCAGACCTGCTGAGGCCAACCGGACCTGGAGCCGAACTTCAGCTTCACCGAACAGTCCAGACCTGCAGCCTGAGAGAAACACGAGGGGAAGAAGAGGGAATTAGAAATCGGAGAAGAGTGGAAGAGGGGATGAGAGAATGGGAAAAGTTCACAAACTGGGGAAATCTGGGAATGTCGGAATGAGCTGTGAAATGGGAGCAATGGGACTGGAGAGTGGGATACTGGAGGGTGGAGAAAAATGGGAAGTTGGATGGATGGAATAACAGAACATTGACAAAAATATAAAACCGGATAAATGAAATGAAAGAATGTTGAAAACCAAATAAACTAATTATGGAACAATGGGAACAGTGTGGGAATGGAGGAATGGGACAACTGGGAAGGAGAGCACTCAGAAATGGGAGAACCTTGGAATTGCAAAAGGAGGAAATAGGAAAGTTGGGAAAGTTATAATGGTAAATGAGAGGTGGGAAAAGGAATGTAGCTGAGTACATAACACATAACAGAGTATATATGTGTATAGAAACTTTTAGATGTGAATGTGTTGAGAGACGAGTGTAAACAGTGAAGTTGGAGCCCATGTACACAAATATTACAAAAACAAACATTTGAGTGTATTTAAATGTAAAAATGAGAATGTATATTTTTATAAGAGCTATAAAACCACCAAACCTGTTTATCAGAACAAGATCTCAGCATCTACACTATCTTCTTCAGTCCTGTTAGAGAAGCAGCTCATGTGGCTCCTCATGAAGCTGCTGGTCAGAATGTTCAAAGTATGTAAACCTGCATCAGAGCAAATGAGCTCATTTCTAAAAGACGCTCTAAACATTCTTTAAACACAACCAGATGTTTAATTCTGCTCCAGGAATAATTCCATACCGACTATTCTATAGTTCTGATCTCCTCACACTTATTCACTAATATTAGTACTATTAATATAGCACACATAAGAGGTACCCAAACTTTTGCCTGATAGTGTTCCAGAAGGAAAATCTGTTTAAACGTCATTGTCATGCAGCTCCTCACATTTTTAATTTGAGTTTGATTTATTTCTATACAGAAAACTTTAGTTAGTTAATATTTAGTTTTAGGTTTATTAATGTTCAAATGTCTTCCTGTTTATTTTTTTATTGTACATTACATTATTTCTTCATTATTTCAGTGTAGCTTCTTCATAAAACTGTGAAAGTGCTCATAAACATTTGAACTTTAGAACTCGAGATCAGATTTAGTCTTAGTTGAGACTTTTAATTTGCATCTGAGAAACAAAACAGTCTATAAAAATCAGTGTGAATGAAAAAGAACGAAGGGCGGAAAAATTGGAATTAAATTTGAAACAGCTGTTTATAATAACTGTATCACTGCCACTAGAGCAAAACTATGATATCTTTACAGGAGAAGAGAACTTTAGTTTAATGTAATGTTTAATATATCATCACTGTCCAAAAAAAGCATGTCCATTTTTAAAAAATCTCCATTTTTGTTGATTTTCATTTTTCCACTCTATTTGAAAGGAACACCAGCTGTTTACATTGTTTGAAAATTTAATGATGATTGGACCAATAGAAATGCTCCAAAATAACTTAAAAGAATTTCCATTGACTTACATTAAAAGTAAAGAATGTCTTTCATTGGACATCAATGATATATATATATATATATATATATATATATATATATATATATATATATATATATATATATATATATATTCTGGATCCATTGACTTACATTATTAATAAAGGATATATATATATATATATATATATATATATATATATATATATATATATATATATATATATATGGAGAAAACAAACTGCTGGACTGTAAAAAGTGCTTTAAGTAATATATATATTTATATGTATATATATGTATATTGCCTTGTGTAGTAACAAGCAATTGATTGAATAGATTGAAATAACTGTTTATTTAAACATTTTTTGATGAGTGTGATTGGAAGTTTTTGAATGTTTTGTTTTTCTGTAAAGTTAGTATTTTCTGTTGTTTTGTTTAAAGTTAGCACTTCAGTTTGACCCGAACTGTTTAATCAGAAGTGGACGATCACAAAACTGCTGTACTTAAAATAATGTTTACATATTTATTTGATTCAAAATATTTACTAGATTCAATGAAGTTGATCTTTAACGGTTGAGGTTTTTATATATAATAACACCTACAATAACTCAGTACTTGGTGAATGGATCCAGATGTCCACCTCTCAAAGCTCCCTCACAGACTGATGTCTGAGATGTTCTTTCATAAGGAGGTTCCTTGATGGTTCTTGAGTCGGACATACAGTTCCAGGGCAACAAGCTTTAACTTCATGATATGCAGAGTTTAAAAAAAGAAAGTTGTTCTGCAGGGAGCATCCACTGAAAGGTTCTTCATGGCGCCAAAAGTGGGTTCTCCATGATCTCACTCCAAAGGTTACTAACTTTATTTTTTATCAATTCCAAGTTAAATACAAACTTTAGTTTTTTATACTGATTCTTATTAGCCTCAGTCACCAGAATGTAACAGCTGGACCATTTAAGGTGGAATAGTTAATGTCAGGACGCTTCAGTCCCAACACGAAAGCAGCCTAGTAGTTCACATGGCAACAGATGTTCTAAGAAAAAAAGAAGTTCCTCCTTGGTTCTCAGTACACAGTATCCTCAGCAGGTCTCTCTACTCACCGTGTCTCGTTTCCTCTTCAGCGTCCTGCCGTCGTATTTCTTAATCTCTGCCCTGAAGGCCTCCTGACCTCCGGACTCTTTGGCCAGGACCTCCATGAGGTAGGCGATGTAGCTGGTGGCCAGACGGAGGGTTTTGATTTTGGACAGTTTGGTATCTGAGGGAACGTTGGGAATGCAGCCTCTGAGCTGAGCGAAGGCCGAGTTCATGCTCTCCGTCCGTCTGCGCTCTTTTCTTCGGCCCGGGGTGCAAATCTGCCCCTCCTGCCCCGGGACGGGGGCCACAGGGCCGGGACTAGCCCCCCAGCCTGGGAAATAAGGGTTATCCTGATGGCAACGGGGGATGAACGGAAAGGGAGGATGCTGGAAGGTCCCAACGAGGTTCATCTCAAGAAGAAGATGTTCCTTCAAGGAGAGAAGCTGGGCTGTTTCACAGAACGCGAGCAGATACCATTTTCCCAACACGTCACCGCTGACATCAGCATCAGTGCTAGCGCTGCTCGAGAGCCCGGTTCTAGGAGGGTTGAGATCCTGAAGCTCCACTGATCTGCTCCCGTCTGCGCTGGGGTTTATGTAGGGACCCCCAGTGGGCGGAGTTCAGAGCTCCTTCTCATGTAACTGGAAACAAACAGTGAGCTCCACTCAGTAGCAGTGATAGTTGTTAGAACCATCTAACAATACATGGTTCTATGCAGGGTTAAATGGAACAGCTGTAGTATATGTTCTTTTTAAAGAACACTTTAAATGTTTGGAGCTTGTTTGGTACTACATAGAACCAGTTTCACTGGAGTGTACCACACTTCAGGAGAACCACTTTACTGAGGAACCCTTAAAGAACCACTGTTTAATAGTGCAGCATTGTTAAATGTGGTTCTTAAGAGAACTATATGTGGTTCTTCTAGCTCTCCTTTATTTTCAAGGGTGTGATAAAGTCTTAAATAGGGTTCTATATAAAACCCTTTTTTAAAAGTTCTTTAAAATAAAATAATAACAACCAGAGTTGTTGTGGTTCTTTTGGGAACCAGTTCTTATCAGGCAGTCTAGCACCTTTATTTTAAGAGTGTATATAAAACTATTATGACTCAAATAATCAAAGATCATTCTTCAAGCATTGAAGGAAAGGGAATCGTTTTGTTTGGAACAACGTGTTCTATATATAGAACCATCTGCATGCTTAAATGGCTCCTTGTATGGTGGAACGGTTCTCTAGATTGAAGGACAATGTGTTTTATATGGTTCTGTATAGTACCAAACAGGGCTGTGCTAATGGTAAAAGCTTGAGACTGTAACAGTATCACTAGCAAATTCCGTTCTACATTCAGTCAGATCTGTTCACAGTGGTGGTGAATGGAACCAGACGTCCACCTCTAAAAGCTCCTCACAGAAAGTTCTTACAGTAGATGTTATAAATACACTGTCTGATTCTGAGACGCTGTTTATGATAGTTTAGAGAAGATCTCAGTCTTAAACTCCATTCATGGTGGAGGGATACATGCAGGACGCTGTGAGGTTCAAATAGTCCCCAAATAAAACCTAGTATTTTCAGATCTTCCACATTTTACCATCAACATCCAGATAAACTCAGAAGACACATGTAGCTCCACTGGTGGGTTTCATAGTAAATACAATGTGTAGATTAGTGTTGTAGACATGAAGACCCCTGGTTACCATCATTACCACTGTAAACATTATCACCACCACTGTAAACAACATCACCACCACCACTGTAAACACCATCACCACCACTGTAAACACCACCACTACTGTAAACATCACCACCACTGTAAACACCATCACCACCACCACTGTAAACACCATCACCACCACTGTAAACACCATCACTACTGTAAACATCACCACCACTATAAACACCATCATCACCACTACTGTAAACATCATCACCACTGTAAACATCATCACCACCACTGTAAGCACCACCACCACCACTGTAACAATCACCACCACTGTAACAATCACCACCACTGTAAACACCATCACCACTGTAAACACCATCATCACCACCACTGTGAACATCATCACCACCACTGTAACAATCACCACCACTGTAAACACCATCACCACTGTAAACACCATCACCACCACTGTAAACACCATCACTACTGTAAACATCACCACCACTATAAACACCATCACTACTGTAAACATCACCACCACTGTAACAATCACCACCACTAAACTATACTTATACTATACATATATACATATTCATTATTTTAATCATTCAAAAAACTTTTCATGAAGAAATAAATACATTTTTTAAAATAGTTTCTTTGTTTTACTCCATGTAAAGTATAAGTACTGAATGCTGAATGTCTAGAAATATGTATGTTCAGGTTTTATTATTAGGTTTGTTTGGTTTTGTATTGAAGTTAATTAAGAGAACACGCTGTGAGCTCGTCTGTTTGAGAGCAGCTCGTGTTTGTATCTGCGGGTCTGTTCTGGTGTATCTGCTCTAATAAAGATAAGGTTCTCTCTGGAATGCTGGATGTGTTTATAGCTGCTGGAGGAAAGCGGGGCTGATTTATTCTCTGTATACGGAACTGATACACTCACTGTGTAATAAAGAGCAGCTCCTCTCTGACTGCAGCGCCGCCGTTTACTCTCAACAGATACACCAATCAGATCACACCGCGCTGTGACCTACGACATACAGACAGAACCATACTGATGACGAATACAGCCACTAGCAGATAGCATAGCAGTGAAAGTGACTGTAACAGCATTACAATCAATATTATTAACCATAATAATAATAATAATAATAATAATAATAATAATAATAATAATAAACCATTCTGTGAGTTTTATATCAATATATAATAATATTACCCTGAGAGTCTGGCCTGTAGCTCCCTGGCGCGTGTGTAGATCACTAACTTGAACGTTGTTCCACCTAATTATTCTAGAACATTTAGGGTTCTTTTGGGGAACCACTTTTTATATGGCATCAGGCAGTTTAGCACCTTTATTTTTTTTAAGATCTTGTATAAAACCTTGATGACTCAAAGAACCAAAAAGATGGTTCTTCAAGCTCTGAAGTAAAGGAAATGGTTCTATTTGAAACAACGTGTTCTATGTACAGAACCATCTGCATGCTTAAATGGCTCCTTGCACAGTGGAAGCGTTCGTAGATTGATAGTACCACCATACTGACCACTACACCTCCGTACTAACCACTACACCTCCGTACTGACCACTACACTACCATACTAACCACTACACCACCATACTAACCACTACACCACCATACTAACCACTACACCATCGTACTAACCACTACACCACCGTACTGACCACTACACCACCATACTAACCTCTACACCACCGTACTGACCACTACACCACCGTACTAACCACTACACCACCATACTAACCACTACACCACCGTACTAACCACTACACCACCGTACTAACCACTACACCACCATACTAACCACTACACCATCGTACTAACCACTACACCACCATACTAACCACTACACCACCTTACTAACCACTACACCACCATACTGACCACTACACCACCATACTAACCACTACACCACCATACTAACCACTACACCACCATACTAACCACTACACCACCGTACTAACCACTACACCACCGTACTAACCACTACACCACCATACTAACCACTACACCACCTTACTAACTACTACACCACCATACTAACCACTACACCACCATACTAACCACTACACCACCATACTGACCACTACACCACCATACTAACCTCTACACCACCGTACTAACCACTACACCACCATACTAACCACTACACCACCATACTAACCACTACACCACCATACTAACCACTACACCACCATACTAACCACTACACCACCTTACTAACTACTACACCACCGTACGATTTTTTGGCAAGTTCTTCTGATGTCTGTTTGTAGAATTCTGGAATCTTCTCTGTTGGTCTAGACAGAATTAGCTAGCACGGTGAGCGTGTTAGCTCTCTACAGAAGTCTATATATTGGTGCTGTTTTTATGGTTCTAAACGTTCCCGCTGCACACGGTACATGCCGCTCGGCGGGAACGCTCCTAAATCAGCCGGCGGCTCCAGGCAGCTGGGCCGAGGTGGAAACCCTGTCATCGGCCCGCCGACCGCTGGATTAATGACGGCCCAGAGGACATAACAACATCCCGGCGTGACCCGGAGCAGCGGATTACATCACATCGAAGGAAATTCAATTTCATTCCGGACTCATTCCCGGTCAGATACGGGAACCAGAGGGGCCGTTCCCACCCGCCGGGAACACTGGGCTTCTTCAGCACGTTTTCATCGCCAGGCTGCCGCGCCGAGAGCCCCTGGACTTACTGAGTGTTAGCGCGCGCTTTCTTTCCCGGCACAATGCGGCTCAGTGTTGGCCGAGAAACGTTCCGGGGAACTTTTCCCGACTCCGTGTTCCAGCCATGTTTACAAGCTCGTAAAAGCCCCACAGGAAGTCCGCGTTTGATTTGATCGGAGAAGCTAAATTGCATGTTGACCACTCTAAGAAAAACAGCCCCTACATAGCGGGCATTAACTTTTTGGAGAAGTGTTATGTTTGGTTAACGTTCACGTTCCACTCACGATATCCCCCCAGCCCTCCCAACCAACCCCCCCTCGGAAAAACTACAACTTCCTGTTTCCTCTAAAGTGGAAAAGCTCTCTGAATGGGATGTTGCCTCATTAAAGGGACGGCTGTAAATCTGTCTCAGCCTCCTCAGCCACACCGTGGCACATGTGGCCGCTCCCTTTACATCGCCATTGTTCAGCGTTTCTATTGGTCTAATGCTAATGACATCCTAATAACCTCAGCTGTAGCGTAGCCGCTTCGCTAACTGCTTCTTTAACCCCATTTATTCTCAGGAAGGTTCTGGAAAAACGGCCCAGCTTGTCTAATTAGTCAGAGCTGGAGGAGAAACACCCCGAGAGCAGCTGGGCTTGGTGGACCATGCAGCAGAGAGAGCTGGCACTGGAAGCTTCATCAGCTGTTTTCATTCTGTAGGATGTTTAACAACAGCCGTTGTCCTAAAGCAGCTTTCCGAGTCGGGAAACACTCTCTGTGTGATGAACTGTGTGATGATTGTTAGTGAAACCTCCTTTCAGGAGGACAGGGATGAAGTGTAGTCATGGATGACGCATGTGGACGATTCTACTGAACTGGTTCAGAGTCAAGGTTCATCACACTACCCAAACTAAATGTTTCAGTAGTGGCCGTGTGATGCTCTCTGTATGTCTTTTTTCGCTGTCTCTCTCTGGCTGGCATTCAGTGTGATGATCTCTTGTTGCTCTTGTTGTTCTCTGTACCTCTCTGTCTTCTGTATTTCTCCTTCTGTTGTTTCTGTGTGATGCTCTTTGGATATTTCTCCTCCCCCTGTTGTTCTGTGTGATGCTCTTATGTTTACTCCTCTCCTTTTGTCATTTAGTGTTATGCTGTGTATATGATTCCTCTCCCTGTACCATTCAGATTTCTGATGCTGTCTGAATACTTCATGGTTTTTTGTGTGTGTATTGTTCAGTGTGATGCCCGTGTGATTTATCTCCCTCAGATGTTGATTATGATGCTCTCTAGATGTTTTCCCTCTCTGTGTGTGGTTCAGTGTGATGCTTTCTAGATGTTTTTTCTCTGTGGTTCAGTGTGATCCTTTCTCGATGTTCTCTCTCTCTGTGTGATTCAGTGTGATGCTTTCTAGATTATTCCTTTCTCTGTGGTTTAGTCTGAGGCTCTCTAGATGTTTTCTCCCTCTCTGGTTCAGTGTGATGCTCTCTCGATGTTCTCTCTCTCTGTGATTCAGTGTGATGCTTTCTAGATGATTCCTCTCTCTGTGGTTTAGTGTGATGCTCTCTAGATGTTCTCTCTCTCTCTCTGGTTCAGTTTGATGCTGTCTAGATGTTTTCTCTCTCTCTGTGGCTTAGTGTGATGCTCTCTTGATGTTCTCTCTCCCTGTGGTTCAGTGTGATGCTTTTTAGATGATTCCTCTCTCTCTGTGGCTCAGTGTGATGCTCTCTAGATGTTTTTTTCTCTCTCTGTGGTTTCAGTGTGATCCTTTCTAGATGATTTCTCTCTCTGTGGTTCAGTGTGATCCTTTCTCGATGTTCTCTCTCTCTGTGTGATTCAGTGTGATGCTTTCTAGATGATTCCTTTCTCTGTGGTTTAGTCTGACGCTCTCTAGATGTTTTCTCCCTCTCTGGTTCAGTGTGATGCTCTCTCGATGTTCTCTCTCTCTCTGTGATTCAGTGTGATGCTTTCTAGATGATTCCTCTCTCTGTGGTTTAGTGTGATGCTTTCTAGATGATTCCTCTCTCTCTGTGGTTCAGTGTGATGCTCTCTAGATGTGTTTTTTCTCTCTCTGTGGTTTCAGTGTGATCCTTTCTAGATGATTTCTCTCTCTGTGGTTCAGTGTGGTGCTTTCTCAATGTTCTCTCTCTCTCTCTGTGATTCAGTGTGATGCTTTCTAGATGATTCCTTTCTCTGTGGTTTAGTCTGATGCTCTCTAGATGTTTTCTCTCTCTGGTTCAGTGTGATGCTTTCTAGATGATTTCTCTCTCTGTGGTTTAGTGTGATGCTCTCTAGATGTTTTCTCTCTGGTTCAGTGTGATGCTCTCTAGATGTTCTCTCTCTCTCTGGTTCAGTTTGATGCTGTCTAGATGTTTTCTCTCTCTCTGTAATTCAATGTGATGCTCTATAGATGATTCTTCTCTCTCTGTGGTTCAGTGTGATGCTTTCTAGATGATTCCTTTCCCTCTGTGGTTCAGTGTGGTGCTCTCACAATGTTCTCTCTCTCTGGTTCAGTGTGATGCTCTCTAAATGTTTTCTTTCTCTCTGTGGCTCAGTGTGATGCTCTCTAGATGTTCTCTCTCTCTGTGATTCAGTGTGATGCTTTCTAGATGATTTCTCTCTCTCTGTGATTCAGTGGGATACTCTCTAGATGTTTACTCTCTCTGTGGCTCAGTGTGATGCTCTCTAAATGTTTTCTTTCTCTCTGTGGCTCAGTGTGATGCTCTCTAGATGTTCTCTCTCTCTGTGATTCAGTGTGATGCTTTCTAGATGATTCCCCTCTCTGTGGTTTAGTGTAATGCTCTCTAGATGATTTCTCTCTCTCTGTGATTCAGTGGGATACTCTCTAGATGTTTTCTCTATCTGTGGCTCAGTGTGATGCTCTCTACATGTTTTCTCTCTCTCTGTGGCTCAGTGTGATGCTCTCTAGATGTTTTCTGTCTGTGTGGTTCAGTGTGATGCTCTCTAGATGTTCTCTCTCTCTGTGATTCAGTGTGATGCTTTTTAGATGATTCCTCTCTCTCTCTGTGGCTCAGTGTGATGCTCTCTAGATGTTTTTTTTCTCTCTCTGTGGTTTCAGTGTGATCCTTTCTAGATGATTTCTCTCTCTGTGGTTCAGTGTGTGCTCTCTAGATATTTTCTTTCTCTCTGGTTCAGTGTGATGCTCTCTCGATGTTCTCTCTCTGTGATTCAGTGGGATACTCTCTAGATGTTTTCTCTCTCTCTGTGGCTCAGTGTGATGCTCGCTAGATGTTTTCTCTCTCTGGCTCAGTGTGATGCTCTCTAGATGTTTTCTCTCTGTGTGGTTCAGTGAGATGCTCTCTAGATGTTCTCTCTTTTTCTGTGATTCAGTGTGATGCTCTCTAGATGTTCTCTCTCACAAACTGTCTCTCTTGGTATGAAGAGCAGATTTTCTCCAGTGTTTCTTTCTAAACTGTTGATAAGGCACACATTGGAGCTGGTTTCTAAAGTTAAAGCCTACTGTATATCAGCTGTTCCTTTAGTTCTGCAGCTTTTATTATATGAAATGATTGCAGTAAACATGCTCATCTGTATGAATATTCTGAAAGGCTGTGTCTTCTCAGATCTTTGATCATCAAAGTCTACAGGGTAATTGTGGTATCTGAAGCTAAACTGCTGTGTGAGGATACTTATCTCCACCATCTCCAGGTCAACCAGGGATCCAGACTAACCCTGGACGGCTGATAAGGATAACAGCTGGACAGAACTCTGGCTCCACCAAACGCCAGCAGCTTCTTCAAATCTACACCCATATGGTCGTCTGCTTTTCTCTCAGAAAAGATTTCATAGTGTTGCAAAAGTATTTAGACATAAATATTTACTCTGGCTGGTTTTTCATCAGCCGGCTTCTTGGGAATTTTGAAAATACTCAAAAAGAAAATTCTGAAATTCATAAAAACAGCCAGATATCTCAGAAAGAGTGTTCACGCTGAGACGAGGCAGAACAGTTAGAATATCTCTGAAGCTGAAGAGTGAACCAAAGGCTGGAGGGAAATAGGTTTTGAGTTTTTGAGAATGTTTCAAGCTGTGAAGTCACATGAATCAGCTCCTCCTGATCTTATTGCTACCACAGTGTAAACACAAAAGTAAGCTGCTGATGTTTTACCCACAAACCCAATATACTCCACACAGCTTATATAACACAGTAGTGATTCTCTTCAGTGGTCCTACAGAGTTTCCAAAGATCTGCTCTACATTCTAGCTGCTCTGCACTATGTTCTCCCTGACACTGGGGTGTCTGCAGAGCTGCAGGTTCACGCCAGCAGTTTAAGAGAGTGATGCTCAGCCCCTGCATTCTGGTTTGTTTTTATGGCGGCTGTTTACTTCAGTAGTTTTAGGAGGATACAGTCGTGATGAATTTGTGTTGGTCATCTGAGATATATTTAGTATGAAGCCTGTGTGAACTGTTTTGGTTTGCAGTCATGCTACTATGAGATGAATGTTCACAGCAGATCAATCCAGACAGCAGGAGATCAGCTCAGTGAGAAGAACGGTGCAGGTTCTCCGTGTGATTTATCTGTGTTTATTTTGACGTTGTTGAACATTTACGGTGGTGCTGACGGTGAAGTCGGCTGAGGAACGTCTGAAGATTCTCCAGTAGATTCTCTCTTCAGCGTTTATAGGTGCTGTGACGGTCACTCAGTCCACCTGACATTTACAGCAGCTCTAAACGTTCACAAGCTCACAGGAACGTCTGTGTTCATCACACACAGAGCTGGGACTCGAGTCACAGATCAGCCAACGTGTGACTCTATATGGGGCTGCATCAGACTCAACTTCACAACATCAACAGAGTTGACCTAAACCTGGTAAACATATAAAATATTTCATTTCCAGCACGTCTTTATGTTACTAGTCATCCACTGGCTCCACCTCAGAGACTTCAGACTCGACCTGGACTTGTGACTGTTTTACTGTGTGTGAACACCAACAGCAGCTGACAGTCAAACACATAAACCGTATATTCAACTGTCTGTTACTGTAAAAGATTAAAAAAAGATTGTTTTGTATTTAGTTTGAAACATATTTAGAAAAATGTGTAGACTGTAGTCTGAGCATTCCTTTTATTTTAAACAGTGATTCTAAACATTTAAACAGTGATTCTGAACTTTTAAACAGTAATACTAAACTTTTAAACAGTGATTCTAAACTTTTAAACAGTGATTCTTAACTTTTAAACAGTGATACTAAACTTTTAAACAGTGATTCTAAACTTTAAACTGTGGTTCTAAACTTTTAAACAGTGATTATAAACTTTTAAACAGTGATTCTAAACTTTTAAACAGTGATCCTAAACTTTTAAACAGTGATTCTGAACTTTTAAACAGTGACTTTGCAATTTTAAACAGTGATTCTGAACTGTTAAACAGTGATTTAAAACTTTTAAATAGTGATTCTAAACATTTAAACAGTGATTCTTAACTTTTAAACAGTGATACTAAACTTTTAAACAGTGATTCTAAACTTTTAAACAGTGATTCTTAACTTTTAAACAGTGATACTAAACTTTTAAACAGTGATTCTAAACTTTAAACTGTGGTTCTAAACTTTTAAACAGTGATCCTAAACTTTTAAACAGTGATTCTGAACTGTTAAACAGTGATTTAAAACTTTTAAATAGTGATTCTAAACATTTAAACAGTGATTCTTAACTTTTAAACAGTGATACTAAACTTTTAAACAGTGATTATAAACTTTTAAACAGTGATTCTAAACTTTTAAACAGTGATTCTGAACTTTTAAACAGTGACTTTGCAATTTTAAACAGTGATTCTGAACTGTTAAACAATGATTTAAAACTTTTAAATAGTGATTCTAAACTTTTAAACAGTGATTCTGAACTTTTAAACAGTGACTTTGCAATTTTAAACAGTGATTCTGAACTGTTAAACAGTGATTTAAAACTTTTAAATAGTGATTCTAAACTTTTAAACAGTGATTCTAAACTTTAAACTGTGGTTCTAAACTTTAAATAGTGATACTAAACTTTTAAACAGTGATTATAAACTTTTAAACAGTGATACTAAACTTTTAAACTGTGATTTTGAATTTTTAAACAGCAATTCTAAACCTTTAAATGGTGACTTTGCAATTTTAAACAGTGATTCTGAACTGTCAACCAGTGATTTAAAACTTTTAAATAGTGATTCTAAACTTTTAAACAGTGATCCTAAACTTTTAAACAGTGATTCTGAACTTTTAAACAGCGATTCTGAAATTTTAAACAATGGTTCTGAACTTTTAAATAGTTATTCTGAACTTTTAAACAGTGGTTCTAAACTTTTAAACAGTGATTCTGAACTTTTAAACAGGGATTCTAAGCTTTTAAATGGTGATTCTAAACTTTTGAACAGTGATTCTAAATTTTAAACAGTGATTCCGAGCTTGTAAACATTTATTCTGAACTTTTTAATCAGTAATTATGACCTTTTAAACAGTAATTCTGAAATTTTAAACAGTGATTCTGAACTTTAAACAGTGGTTTCGACTTCAAACAGTGATTCTGAACTTGTGAGCAGTGATTCTGAACTTTGAACAGTGGTTTCGACTTCAAACAGTGATTCTGAACTTGTGAGCAGTTATTCTAAACTATAAAATGCTAATACTAAACTTTAAACTGTGATTCCGAACTTGTAAGCAGTGAATCTGAACTTTTGAACAATCATTTAAAATGTTAAACTGTGATTTAAAACTTTAAACTGTGGGTCTGAACTTTTTTCTAAGAGCAACTCAGAATTTTAACTTTTCAACAGTGATTCTTCATTTTTTAACAATAATTATGAACACTCAAACAGTAATTTTGAATTTGAATTTGATAACATTTTTTTTACTTTTAAGCAAAGATTCAGAGCTTTAAAAACTGATTCAAAACTTTTAAACAGTAAGTTTGAACTAAACACAGTGGTCCTGAACTTTCAAGCAGTTCTGATTCAAAACTTTTAAATTGTGACTCTTATGTTAACAGCGATTCTAAACTTTTAAAACAGTGATTCTGAACTTTTAAAGGTTAATGTTGAACCTCTATGCAGTAATTCTATACGTTTGAATGGTGATTTAAAGCAGAAACAGTGAGTCTAAACTAGACAGTGGAGTATAACCTCAGACCTCCTGTTAAAGGTTCTGCTTGATTCACATAGTGGAGTTTGTGAGGGCAGAACAAAGGCACTGCCCACAAGGTCCACCAATTAACATTCCAGCAGCCTCCATAACCCCACCCCTTCACTCACACCTCGTAAACCCGGCACACATCAATTCCTGCAGGCCGTAAATGTCATTATAATCCTATTAAAAACAAGCCGCTCCGCAGCGTACAGTGGACGACCAGCCCAGCGGCCAGCTTTGGGTCATTCACAAAACATCTCACATCGCAGTAGAACAAATGGCCATTTTTATTGAGAGTAATTTGAAGAAAGTGACACTTCGAGCGCCACTTCTCTCTGGAGAGTGTTGTTATTCTTCGTCTAAGCGTTTTGGAGAGAGTGTTTTTCAACTAATCACACAGCGCTTTACTCAGTACGTCCATAAATACACTTACAACACAAACATATCTCACAATCCCTCAACAGAACCAGCAATATTTCTATATTCACCATCAAAATCACAAATACCGCTCAATAGTCTGTATGTAGCGGATCACAAAACTCACCCCTCTGTTTACATTCATCAAAACCAACATCTCCAAACATAGAACTTCCCAGGAGACAAAGCAAAAACCTCCTTAATGTTTAATGAGTGATACTATTTTATATCATTTCAGTTTATTTCTATTAATTCATTTGTCATGAAATTCTGACACAGTATGAACTGCAGCTGAGCCTTAAAAATACTTTTAATTGCATAAAAACAAAGACACGTTTAATTCTCAGATTCTACCAATGGACCAAAATGAGTCTAAAATATTACAGTTTGCTTTGTATCTGAGTTTTATGTGTTTCATGTGTTTATATTAATTAGTAAATTAGTAAATGCTGTAATGCCCTGCCTGAATCCATTGAAGAGATGCATTGGTTATTAAGTGATCCGTGATTCAGAACTTTAAACAGTAATTCTGAATTTTTAAATAGTGATTCTAAACTTTTAAATAGTGATTCTGAACTTTTAAACAGTGATTCTAAACTTTTAAACAGTGATTCTAAACTTTTAAATAGTGATTCTGAACTTTTAAATAGTGATTCTAAACTTTTAAACAGTGATTCTAAACTTTTAAATAGTGATTCTGAACTTTTAAAGAGGGATTCTAAACTTTTAAATAGTGATTCTGAACTTTTAAATACTGATTCCAAACTTTTAAAGAGTGATTCTGAACTTTTAAACAGCTTTGTATCTGCATTTTATGTGTTTGATGTGTTTATATTAATTAGTAAATTAGTAAATGCTGTAATGCCCTGCATTAATCCATTGAAGAGATGCATTGGTTACTAATGGAGTAACACTGTGAGGTGTTTATCAGGAAACTGTAATAAAAACTGTTTATAAATATGTTGCGTAAATATTACAGTCAGATATACATATATAAACATTGTGTCACATCAATAAACAGCTGTATCAGTATATCTGTACTGAGTACTGACCACAGGAGGGCGCCAATTATATGCAGCAAAAAATCTGGAGCAGAACAAATGCTGCTAAATCAATGCATGATATATATATAACATTTTTCAACCAATGTTGGTCCATTGAGGAACATTTACATAATATAAAAAGCAGCTGCTGCATTCAATTGATGATCATTCCTTTCATCACCAAAAAAGATTATTAAAAGATTATGATTTCCATTTTTTATAATTATTTAAACATCAATATTTTGCTACTTTCACATTGTCCACAATCCAGTCTTTAAAACTTCTAGGCCCCAATAAAATGCTAAAAAGTTATCAATTTCTGAAAAAGATCACAATATAGAAAATCTTAAAAAGAAACTAAATATACAGTTTACTTTCATATTTGTACCTATAAATATTTGAGCAATATATTATCATAACCTGTTGAGATGGTAATGACATTTGTTGATGGTAATGACAGGTTTTCAATTTCACCATCAGTATCTTTTAAATTATGTAAAAATAAATTATAAATAGGTCTAACAGTGTGATTTTATAATGAAATTCGAGTGAAATACAATGAATCACCCATATATATAACTGCATCATTTAGTCCCCTTTAGTCAACACTGGCCTTCAACACATTGATTACCAAGACGTCTCACTCATGTTGCTCTTGTGCAAACTCAATAGGATGAACATTCGGAGGCCTCGAGTGGCGTATATGTTTATTCTGCAGTACATACGTTTCTTTTCTTACCTTGACCTTGTAGTGTTGCTCACTGTTTTGTTACACACAGCGTGAAATGGGTCACATTTGTGTTACAAAAACATAAACACAAATTTCCACACATTTATATACACGACATCTTCTCTGAACTATCATAAACAGCGTCTCAGAATCAGACAGTGTATTTATA
Organism: Megaleporinus macrocephalus; assembly: GCA_021613375.1. Lineage (NCBI taxonomy): Eukaryota > Metazoa > Chordata > Actinopteri > Characiformes > Anostomidae > Megaleporinus > Megaleporinus macrocephalus. Next base: position 3,000,747 of record CM038717.1, on the reverse strand, counting down.
ACATCTACTGTAAGAACTTTCTGTGAGGAGCTTTTAGAGGTGGACGTCTGGTTCCATTCACCTCCACTGATCTGACTCAGTAAGTTTCTCTACATCTCTACTTAACTGGTTCATTATGAAAAGATTTTAGGAGAATATACAAATTTCTGCTGTAAATACAGACCAATCTAATCTAATCTCTCTCGTTATTAGACTGCTGTTAGAACTGGTTTTAGATCTTTGCTGGTTTTAGCTTGTTTAGTGAAATAGCACTAAGAGGAAGTAACAGCAGGAAGTTGATAAGAGTGTGTATGTAAAAATATCTAAAATGTCCAAAAGTATACAGACACTTACCCACTGACCTCACTATATCCTTTATGAATACAATCAAATACTCAAAGCAATAAAGAAATAAAGTTTCTTTCCAGCAGATCAGAAGCTGTTACTGCAGCACAAGCTCCTCATCAGTGCTCTCATTGGTTTGTTTCCGTTGATGTGATGTCATGTTGTCAAACGACTGATTGTTATCATTGTTAATAGTTTACGCTGGAAGTTGTTGTGTTAAACTACACAAACCAGTTTGTTTAAAAATAACTTCACTTTGCATGAAATGTTTTTACAAGTCAACAGTCGCTGCCAGAGTTAAATAAACAGTAACTGTGTGGATGTAATATTGTTTGCAACCAATTCACACGTGCTGTAAATTCTGTTTGTTCAGTGGAGCAGATAAACAAACCCATTCCTACCCAATGAACATGGGAAATAATCTGCAATAGTATAAAATAATATATATATATATATATATATACAGTGCCTTGCAAAAATATTTGGCCCCCTTGAACTTTTCAACCTTTCAGGCTTCAAACACAAAAATATGAAATTGTAATTTTGTGTGAAGAATCAACAACAAGTGGGACACAATCATGAAGTGGAACGAAATTTATTGGATATTGGATGGTGTGTCTCCCAGGTGGCACTGTAAACACACACACACACACACACACACACACACACACACACACACACATATATATATATATATATATATATATATATATATATATATATATATATATATATATATATATATACACACTACTGTATTTATATTTATAGCATATATAAAAAGCTATTTTCTAGTTTTTATTTACTCAGTAAACACTGTATTATTAAATATTAATCAGTATTAATAGAGTAAGTAGTGCCTTTACACTTTATTATTAAATATTAAACAGTATTAATAGAGTAAGTAGAGCTTTTACACTTTATTATTAATTATTAAACAGTATTAATAGAGTAAGTCGTGCCTTTACACTTTATTATTAAATATTAAACAGTATTAATGGAGTAAGTAGAGCTTTTACACTTTATTATTAAACATTAAACAGTATTAATAGAGTAAGTAAAGCTTTTACACTTTATTATTAAATATTAATCAGTATTAATAGATTAAGTAGAGCTTTTACACTTTATTATTAAATATTAAACAGTATTAATAGATTAAGTAGAGCTTTTACACTTTATTATTAAATATTAAACAGTATTAATAGATTAAGTAGAGCTTTTACACTTTATTATTAAATATTAAACAGTATTAATAGAGTAAGTAAAGCTTTTACACTTTATTATTAAAAGTTAAACAGTATTAATAGATTAAGTAGAGCTTTTACACTTTATTATTAAATATTAATCAGTATTAATAGATTAAGTAAAGCTTTTACACTTTATTATTAAATATTAAACAGTATTAATAGAGTAAGTAAAGCTTTTACACTTTATTATTAAAAGTTAAACAGTATTAATAGAGTAAGTAAAGCTTTTACACTTTATTATTAAATATTAATCAGTATTAATAGATTAAGTAGAGCTTTTACACTTTATTATTAAATATTAAACAGTATTAATAGATTAAGTCGTGCCTTTACACTTTATTATTAAATATTAATCAGTATTAATAGATTAAGTAGAGCTTTTACACTTTATTATTAAATATTAAACAGTATTAATAGAGTAAGTAAAGCTTTTACACTTTATTATTAAAAGTTAAACAGTATTAATAGATTAAGTAGAGCTTTTACAATTTCTTATTAAATATTGAACAGTATTAATGGAATAAGTAGAGCTTTTACAATTTATTATTAAATATTAAACAGTATAAATAGAATAAGTAGTGCTTTTACACTTTATTGTTAAATATTAAACAGTATTAATACAGTAAGTAGAGCTTTTACACTTTATTATTAAATATTAAACAGTATTAATAGAGTAAGTAGTGCTTTTACACTTTATTGTTAAATATTAATCAGTATTAATACAGTAAGTAGTGTTTTTACACTTTATTATTAAATATTAAACAGTATTAATACAGTAAGTAGTGTTTTTACACTTTATTATTAAATATTAAACAGTATTAATACAGTAAGTAGAGCTTTTACACTTTATTATTAAATATTAAACAGTATTAATACAGTAAGTAGAGCTTTTACACTTTATTATTAAATATTAAACAGTATTAATACAGTAAGTCGAGCTTTTACACTTTATTATTAAATATTAAACAGTACTAATAGATTAAGTAGAGCTTTTACACTTTATTATTAAATATTAAACAGTATTAATAGAGTAAGTAGAGCTTTTACACTTTATTATTAAATATTAAACAGTATTAATAGATTAGGTAGAGCTTTTACACTTTATTATTAAATATTAAACAGTATTAATAGAGTAAGTAGTGTTTTTCATATGTCAGTGTGTGTATTTAACCCTTTCCAAGCTTCTCCTAAACAACCCAGTATTATTTACAGTTCTCATCTAATACCTGCTTTGACTCTACTAGTTGGATTGTTTTCTTTCAGTAACTCTAGTAAGATCAACTCTGACCATTACTGCGATCAACTCTGACCATTACAGTGATCAACTCTGACCATTACAGTGATCAACTGTGCTGTAACAAATGCATAAACCAGTTTCTCTGCGTCGCTCTGAGACAGAAAACAGTGAATATTTCTTAAATGATAAGAAGCTGCTTCTAAGTCTAAGATCACTCCCAGGTTACGTACTTCAGGTTTGATATTAGTAGTTAAAGAACTGAGTCTGTCTAAAGCAGCTTTCTCTGAGTTTTAGTACCAACAATCGGTTGTTACTTGATTTAATTGTAAACAATTTTCTGACATCCACGTAGAAATGATTCTCTGTGGCACTGTTTCACTAAACTTATGCACCACCACAACATCTATTTACAATCAGAGTTGTATTCATTTTTTACCAAGATCTTGTCCTCATGTTCTCGTCCTGGACTAGTAACATCAGAGAAGAACAAATCCATTGATGGGATAACCTGATCATTCAGTACAATCAGATGATCAGCTCACCTCATTTCATTACCACATAACAATGCTGAGCCTCAACCTGACCTACTGAAGACCCTCAGATCATAACACTGCCCCCAGAGACCTGTACAGTGGACACTATGCATGATGGGGACATCCCTTCATGTTCCTCTCTTTCTTATCTTAACACTCCCATCACTCTGGAATAGGGTCAGTCTGGACTTTTCAGACCACATGAGCTTTCTCCATTGTCCAGTCTTTATGGGCTCCTCAGCAAACTGGAGCTGATTAGTCTCACTAACTAACGTCCACTCAGCTGTTTATTAGTCCCAGTACTGCGAGTTCTGGTCGTGTGGAAACGATCTTACTGTCACTATTAAACACAGTCATGAATCTACTGTCCAGTTTTACCTCCAATCCTGATTCAGAACGTTTAGATGGATTTTGCTGGTCAGTTCTAAACTCAGTTCCAGTCCTTTCAGCTCCTCCTTAGTGGTTTTCTTTGCTGGACGCAGGACAATAATCTGACCTTCTGAAACACAGTGAGATCTTTTTCCTGACCAGGACACACGGGTCTTCCTTCCTCATTCCTAGTGTAAGGAGTGCGGAGCTGCTCACTGTATCAGAGCTAGAGGAACTGATAGCAGCTGAAACACATTCATCACTGTATTTAAATACTAATGTACCCAAAAATTACATACGTGAGTATTGTTTAATCTGTATGGTGACTTTGTTCGGATACGGACTGTGAACGCCTGAAATGCAGGTGCGTCAGTGAGTACAGGCAGGATTTCTAGAGACTTGCGGCTGAGAGACTTCAGAGGAAAATAAAAAGAACAAAAGGAATAAATTCTTACATTAATATCTTTATTGGATACGTTTCTCTGTTACATACACAGTAAGTGCTTGCGTGTAAACAAGGATGATAATGAGAGTAAATGAGGGGTTTAGTTGGTTTGAGGGGGCGGGGTTTGGGGGGGGTTGAGGGGAGGGGTTTGAGGGGGGGCGTGGTTAGAGAGTTACTGGAGTTTGCGGGACTTCTTGTGGGAAAGAAACAAAAGCAGCTCCGTCGCTCTTCACAGTGAGACACGCGCCGTTCAGAGTCTCATCCTTCACCAGCACCAGCAAGCCTTTAGCCACGTAGTCCACTCTGTAAACACACAGACATATATTATTATTATTATTAATAATAATAATAATAATAATAATAATAAGAACAACAACAACAACAATAATAATAATAATAAAAACGAATCATCGAGTTGAGAACATTCTAGAATGAGTGAATGTGCAAGGGGGGATATATTTGAAGAGAACTTTCTTTAATAGAATGAATAGGACTAGAACTGTTCTAGAACAGTGTGATTGAGATGTGAATGTTCTAGAACAATGTGAATGAGAGGTGATTGTTCTAGATCAGTGTGAATGAGAGGTGATTGTTCTAGATCAGTGTGAACGTAGGGTGATTGTTCTGGGGGGTGATGAACGGAGGGGAATTGTTCTAGAACAGTGTGAATGAGAGGTGATTGTTCTAGAACAGTGTGAATGAAAGGTGATTGTTCTAGAACAGTGTGAATGATAGGTGATTGTTCTAGAACAGTGTGAATGGAGGAAGTTTGTTCTATATCAGTGTGAATTAGAGGTGATTGTTCTAGCACAGTGTGAATGAAAGGTGATTGTTCTAGAACAGTGTGAATGAAAGGTGATTGTTCTAGAACAGTGTTAATGAGAGGTGATTGTTCTAGAACAGTGTGAATTGAGGAAGTTTGTTCTATATCAGTGTGAATGAGAGGTGATTGTTCTAGAACAGTGTGAATGAAAGGTGATTGTTCTAGAACAGTGTGAATGATAGGTGATTGTTCTAGAACAGTGTGAATGGAGGAAGTTTGTTCTATATCAGTGTGAATTAGAGGTAATTGTTCTAGAACAGTGTGAATGAAAGGTGATTGTTCTAGAACAGTGTGAATGAAAGGTGATTGTTCTAGATCAGTGTGAATGAGAGGTGATTGTTCTAGAACAGTGTGAATGAGAGGTGATTGTTCTAGAACAGTGTGAATGGAGGGGGATTGTTCTAGAACAATGTGAATAAGAGGTGATTGTTCTAGAACATTGTGGGAGAAATTGTTCTAGAACAGTGTGAATGGAGGGAGATTGTCCTAAAACATTGTGAACGGAGGGAGATTGTTCTAGAGCAGTGTGAATGAGAGGAGATTGCTCTAGAACAGTTTGAATTTAAACAGTGAAAATGGAGGAGAACATTCTATAGCTGTGAACAAGCAAGAACATTGTAGCAGTGTTGAATAACACTCTAGAACAGTGTGAATGGAGAGCTAAGATTCTAGAAAGGTGTGAAGGGAGGGCTAACTCTAGAACATTGTGAATGGAGGGATCACATTTTAGAACAATGTGAATGGAGAGCTAACACTAGATCAGTGTGAATGGATGTCTAAAACTCTGGAACATGTTAGAACTTAATGTACTGGGGAGAACATTTAAAAACAGTGTATACAGAAGAAAAAAATTCTAGAACAATACAAATGGAGAGCAAACATTATGTAACAGTATGAATGAAGGAGTGGAACGTTCTTGAACAGTAATGGAGGAGAACCGTCTAGAACATTGTGAAAGGAAGAGAAAACAGTAAATTCGACAGTAACTCACTCGATTACGGGAAACTTCTGCATCAGAGACTGCGTCACTTGGTGTAAGTCGATAAACTGTCCGATTTGCTCTTCTGCTTTAAAACCTTCGACAAGGGGCGTCCGCACGAAGGTGGGACAGATCGCGTTAATCCGGACCCCGTAATTCCCCAGACCTGAAGCCATCTGGAGACACACAACCACATACAGAAGATCTTTAGAAAACCCAATGTCAGAAACAGAGTGAGAAAAAGATGAGTTTCTGTGTTTAAGAGACTACAATCCTGTTCTAGATAATAGTAACCAGCTGATGTGAAGCAGTGACATCAGCCAATTAGAGAACGATTACATCTAGACTGTATATCATCTATTTCTTTTGTTTGTTTTTTTAAATATACCGGGCCTGTGCTTTGGGCTGCACCCCCCTTATGGGGACGGTAATACTTCTTTTTCTTTTTTCTTTTTATTTTTTTAATTAATTATCAGGTAGTACAACTCACCACTCGTGTACACTCATATAGGCAAGGGGTGATTTGGTAGCATTAGCACGCTATATTATGTTACCAAAAAAATTAAAAATAATAATATATATCATCTACACAGATCTTTAAGTTGGACCTATGATCAGTTGATCTTTGGCAGCAAATACATTAAGAACAGAAGTGGTCCAAGATCAGAGCCCTGAGGCACACCACTGAGAAAATAATGTTTTTTGGACATCAGGGCTCTTAAGTTTAGATGACCTAGTCACCCTTCTGCAAGGGTTGTGGGGGCTGGTAGCATATCAAATTTGCAGCAAATTAAGTTTAATAATTCCACTGATTTCTTAATTCTGATGTACACTGTGTCCTGAATTAATCCCCACAGGTAGATTTAACTAGCTTACAAAATATGTAATCACTTAAGGATATCTCCAGAGCGACTGTGAGGCCACTCAGAAGATATTTCAGATCATTTACATGTTGTTTTTTGGTGCTCAGTGCTGTGATTACTTAATTAGACAGTAATTCAAGCTTCGTTCACATGAAGGACTAAAGCAGTCACACAATTTTCCAAGCCTGAGTGCACCAGAAAGAGGCTTTAGTCTGAAACTGAGGGAGGAACTGGAGAACGTCTTTTTAGGGTCCTACAAAATTCTCAGAAGCACAAAACAGGTGAACAATAGAATGACAGAGGAGAAGCAGATCATGGGACATACAGCTAAGGCTCGGGTGAAGCCCACCACTCCGTGTTTAGTGGCAGTGTAGATGGGAGCTGGAGGCAGTGGTCCCAAACCTAGAACAGAAGGTGAACGTCTTATTAGGTTAAAGGTAATAAAACTTGATTAACACCTGAGATTGTAATCACTTCAATTAGTTTCTATTTTTCTATTTCAACTAAATAATATTGACTTAATGTTTTTATTTATATTACAATTAAAACATGCTGAAATGCTTACTACTACAGCAAGTTATTGTAGCTTTTTTCATATTTTTTACAATCAAAACTCAAATCAAAATCAACAATCAAAATTTTATTAATCAATATGTAAATACTGATATCAGGAAATATTCAGCTTTATATTCAATATATTTTCATCCTAAATATGTTGTTTTTTTTTTACAAATGTACATTGTACATTTATTTTAAAAATTACTGTGAATTGTAAAATAGTACTAAAAGCTGAAACTGCTTGCAGTAAAATTAGAATTTCAGTACTGCAAAGAGTTAGAGTCAGTTATATATATTTATTTGAGACAGACTGATGTAACAATTCCATTTTTTATTTTCTATAATGTGTTTTTTTTAAGTAATCATGAAAATAGTTAAAATCAACAGAAATTAGTTTTTGCCCCAGTATGTTCAGTCAATTTTCATCCATTTGCTTCTAAATTTTATGTTCAAATGTTTGCAAATGTAACGAACACTCAACATACATCATCTCATATATCCCTGTGTTTCTTATATTGTCTGACTATGTAAATAACTCTGAGAGCAGTTATTAAAAAAGTTTTTTAAAGATCAGCTGTTCTCCACATTCAGAACCAAACATATGATCTTTACCAGAGATGGACCGATTAGCGCTTTTGAGGCTAATTCCGATCACCGATCACCTTTCAGCACGATCGAATGACCAAAATGACCTGAAAGACGTTTATTAGTTCTTAGTGTTTTAGTGATTAGTGATTAGACTATAAAACTATGAGATTTTAACTCCAGAGGCTACTTCTCTATTTAAAAAATATGAACATTTACACACAGTTAGATCTGGTGTGTAGTGGGCGTGGGCGTTTCGGTACCTGCTAGCGATGCAGTGTTAACGATGACTCCACCCTTTCCTCCGTTTGCCTTCTTCATGTGCTCCAAAGCCAGATACGAACCCCTCACCACTCCACACTGATTAACAACACAGCAGTGAGATTCACTTAAACTTATACAGCACCAGCTTACTGGGTGGGGCCAACCTGCTGTAGGCTAAATGGGTGGAGCCAAACTGCTTTGGGTTTATTAGCTGGTATAGTGTAGTGGGTGTAAAGTGGTTGGTATAGTGTAGTGAGTGTATAGTGGTTGGTAAAGTGTAGTGGGTATATAGTGGTTGGTATAGTGTAGTGGGTGTATAGTGGTTGATATAGTGTAGTGGGTGTATAGTGGTTGGTATAGTGTAGTGGGTGTATAGTGGTTGGTATAGTGTAGTGAGTGTACAGTGGTTGGTATAGTGTAGTGAGTGTACAGTGGTTGGTATAGTGTAGTTGGTGTATAGTGGTTGGTATAGTGTAGTGGGTGTATAGTGGTTGGTATAGTGTAGTGGGTGTACAGTGGTTGGTACAGTGTAGTGGGTATATAGTGGTTGGTATAGTGTAGTTGGTGTATAGTGGTTGGTATAGTGTAGTGGGTGTAAAGTGGTTGGTAAAGTATAGTGGGTATATAGTGGTTGGTAAAGTGTAGTGGGTATATAGTGGTTGGTATAGTGTAGTGGGTGTATAGTGGTTGGTATAGTGTAGTGGGTGTATAGTGGTTGGTATAGTGGAGTGGGTGTAAAGTGGTTGGTATAGTGTAGTGAGTGTACAGTGGTTGGTACAGTGTAGTGGGTATATAGTGGTTGGTATAGTGTAGTGGGTGTATAGTGGTTGGTATAGTGTAGTGGGTGTAAAGTGGTTGGTATAGTGTAGTGGGTGTATAGTGGTTGGTATAGTGTAGTGGGTGTATAGTGGTTGGTATAGTGTAGAGGGTGTTCTGTGGTTCTATGGTGTAGTGTGTATATAGTGGTTGGTATAGTGTAGTGGGTGTATAGTGGTTGGTATAGAGTAGTGGGTGTATAGTGGTTGGTATAGTGTAGAGGGTGTATAGTGGTTGGTATAGTGTAGTGGGTATATAGTGGTTGGTATAGTGTAGTGGGTGTACAGTGGTTGGTATAGTGTATTGGGTGTATAGTGGTTGGTATAGTGTAGTGGGTGTACAGTGGTTGGTATAGTGTACAGGGTGTATAGTGGTTGGTATGGTGTAGTGGGTATATAGTGGTTGGTATAGTGTAGTGGGTGTATAGTGGTTGGTACAGTGTAGTGGGTGTATAGTGGTTGGTATAGTGTAGTGGGTGTATAGTGGTTGGTATAGTGTAGTGGGTGTAAAGTGGTTGGTATAGTGTAGTGGGTGTATAGTGGTTGATATAGTGTAGTGGGTGTATAGTGGTTGGTATAGTGTAGAGGGTGTTCTGTGGTTCTATGGTGTAGTGTGTATATAGTGGTTGGTATAGTGTAGTGGGTGTATAGTGGTTGGTACAGTGTAGTGGGTGTATAGTGGTTGGTATAGTGTAGTGGGTGTATAGTGGTTGGTATAGTGTAGTGGGTGTATAGTGGTTGGTATAGTGTAGTGAGTGTACAGTGGTTGTAGTGGGTGTATAGTGTAGTGGGTGTATAGTGGTTGGTATAGTGGTTGGTATAGTGTAGTGGGTGTATAGTGGTTGGTATAGGGGTTGTAGCCCTACAAAAACATATGGAAATGAGTAAGAGACGCTGTCTTACCAGGTTTATGGACACGGTCTTCTCCCAGTTCTTTTCATTAAGAATTCCTGCGTTATTACAGAATATATCCACTTGACCAAATTTTGAGAGAACTTTCTGGAACGCATCTGTAAATGAGAAGAAAGTCCTCAGTAGTGCATTAGAACTCAGTAGTGCATTACACCCCAACCTTGTTTTACTACTGTGTGTTACACCCTTTTCTTAATGTGACCTTTGACAGCAGCTTATATAAGACAATAAAAGTGGCCCAAATACAGAGCCCTGAGGTACACCACCAGAAGAACACAAGCCCAGGTTCTAGAAATCTAGTTCAATAAAACATTTTTAACTCAGCAGTCAGTTCTGAACAAAATCTGTAACTGTTTAGAGTCAGGTTTATGTATACAGTGTTGTCAAGCAGCTTTACAAAAGTTTGAAAACATGAAAACATGAAGTCACAGCATGTATCCCCCAGAGAGCAAGCCAGAGGTGACGGTGGCGAGGACAATTCCCTCAAAACTGGAGGAAGAAACCTTGGGAGAAACCAAGATTCACAAAGGGAGACCCATGCTCCTCTGATCAAACAGTGTTTACAGTATATTAACCCAGTTCAGAGTAAAAGCTGAGAGAGTCTCTGTTTGAGGTCTGGATGATAAAAGCTTTAAAAGAAACTGCATAGGTAGAGGAAGTCTTTGAATGAGCCTCTAACTGAGGCAGTTTCTGACTGAGGCAGTTTCTGAATGAATCTCTGACTGAGTCTCTGCCTCAGTCTTTGTGGAAAAGGGAGTAGATTCCAAATGAATCATTTTCTCAACTTCATTGAGTCGGTGTGGAACTCAGTAACGAACTCCGGTCACAGAAGTGATAAACACTTTTATATGAGCAGAAACAGGAACGAAAACCGGAAACAATGATTTTCACTGAACGTTGTGAAAAGAGGGCAAAGCTGAGATTTATTCCCTTTTTAGAAGCTTCTTCAGATTTCTGTTTCTCATTAACCCTTTAAAGCCTGAACCATGAAACAATAGCCTGTAAAGTCTAAAAAAATTTTTAATGGAGTGTTTATTAGACCTCAGTAGTGGGTGTATAGTGGTTGGTATAGTGTAGTGGGTGTATAGTGGTTGGTATAGTGTAGTGGGTGTAAAGTGGTTGGTATAGTGTAGTGGGTGTATAGTGGTTGGTATAGTGTAGTGGGTGTATATAGTGGTTGGTATAGTGTAGTGGGTGTATATAGTGGTTGGTATAGTGCAGTGGGTGTATTTAGTGGTTGGTATAGTGTAGTGGGTGTATTTAGTGGTTGGTATAGTGTAGTGGGTGTATAGTGGTTGGTATAGTGTAGTGGGTGTATAGTGGTTGGTACAGTGTAGTGGGTGTATAGTGGTTGGTATAGTGTAGTGGGTGTATAGTGGTTGGTATAGTGTAGTGGGTGTATAGTAGTTGGTATAGTGTAGTGGGTGTATATAGTGGTTGGTATAGTGTAGTGGGTGTAAAGTAGTTGGTATAGTGTAGTGGGTGTATATTGGTTGGTGTAGTGTAGTGGGTGTATAGTGGTTGGTATAGTGTAGTGGGTGTATAGTGGTTGGTATAGTGTAGTGGGTGCAAAGTAGTTGGTATAGTGTAGTGGGTGTATATTGGTTGGTGTAGTGTAGTGGGTGTATATAGTGGTTGGTATAATGTAGTGGGTGTACTTAGTGGTTGGTATAGTGTAGTGGGTGTATAGTGGTTGGTATAGTGTAGTGGGTGAATAGTGGTTGGTATAGTGTAGTGGGTGTAAAGTAGTTGGTATAGTGCAGTGGGTGTATAGTGGTTGGTATAGTGTAGTGGGTGTAGAGTGGTTGGTATAGTGTAGTGGGTGTATAGTGGTTGGTATAGTGTAGTGGGTATATTTAGTGGTTGGTATAGTGTAGTGGGTGTATAGTGGTTGGTATAGTGTAGGGGGTGTATAGTGGTTGGTATAATGTAGTGGGTGTATAGTGGTTGGTATAGTGTAGTGGGTGTATAGTGGTTGGTGTAGTGTAGTGGGTATATAGTGGTTGGTATAGTGTGGTGGGTGTATTTAGTGGTTGGTATAGTGTAGTGGGTGTATAGTGGTTGGTATAGTGTAGTGGGTGTATAGTGGTTGGTATAGTGTAGTGGGTGTATAGTGGTTGGTATAGTGTAGTGGGTGTATATAGTGGTTGGTATAATGTAGTGGGTGTATAGTAGTTGGTATAGTGTAGTGGGTGTAAAGTAGTTGGTATAGTGTAGTGGGTGTAAAGTAGTTGGTATAGTGTAGTGGGTGTATATAGTGGTTGGTATAATGTAGTGGGTGTACTTAGTGGTTGGTATAGTGTAGTGGGTGAATAGTGGTTGGTATAGTGTAGTGAGTGTAAAGTAGTTGGTATAGTGCAGTGGGTGTATAGTGGTTGGTATAGTGTAGTGGGTGTATAGTGGTTGGTATAGTGTAGTGGGTGTATAGTGGTTGGTATAGTGTAGTGGGTGTATAGTGGTTGGTATAGTGTAGTGGGTGTAAAGTAGTTGGTATAGTGTAGTGGGTGTATATTGGTTGGTATAATGTAGTGGGTGTACTTAGTGGTTGGTATAGTGTAGTGGGTGAATAGTGGTTGGTATAGTGTAGTGAGTGTAAAGTAGTTGGTATAGTGCAGTGGGTGTATAGTGGTTGGTATAGTGTAGTGGGTGTATAGTGGTTGGTATAGTGTAGTGGGTGTATAGTGGTTGGTATAGTGTAGTGGGTATATTTAGTGGTTGGTATAGTGTAGTGGGTGTATAGTGGTTGGTATAGTGTAGGGGGTGTATAGTGGTTGGTATAGTGTAGGGGGTGTATAGTGGTTGGTATAATGTAGTGGGTGTATAGTGGTTGGTATAGTGTAGTGGGTGTATAGTGGTTGGTGTAGTGTAGTGGGTATATAGTGGTTGGTATAGTGTAGTGGGTGTATTTAGTGGTTGGTATAGTGTAGTGGGTGTATAGTGGTTGGTATAGTGTAGTGGGTGTATAGTGGTTGGTATAGTGTAGTGGGTGTATAGTGGTTGGTATAATGTAGTGGGTGTATAGTAGTTGGTATAGTGTAGTGGGTGTAAAGTAGTTGGTATAGTGTAGTGGGTGTATATTGGTTGGTGTAGTGTAGTGGGTGTATAGTGGTTGGTATAGTGTAGTGGGTGTATAGTGGTTGGTATAGTGTAGTGGGTGTAAAGTAGTTGGTATAGTGTAGTGGGTGTATATTGGTTGGTGTAGTGTAGTGGGTGTATATAGTGGTTGGTATAATGTAGTGGGTGTACTTAGTGGTTGGTATAGTGTAGTGGGTGAATAGTGGTTGGTATAGTGTAGTGGGTGTAAAGTAGTTGGTATAGTGCAGTGGGTGTATAGTGGTTGGTATAGTGTAGTGGGTGTATAGTGGTTGGTATAGTGTAGTGGGTGTATAGTGGTTGGTATAGTGTAGTGGGTATATTTAGTGGTTGGTATAGTGTAGTGGGTGTATAGTGGTTGGTATAGTGTAGGGGGTGTATAGTGGTTGGTATAGTGTAGTGGGTGAATAGTGGTTGGTATAGTGTAGGGGGTGTATAGTGGATGGTATAGTGTAGTGGGTGTATAGTGGTTGGTATAGTGTAGTGGGTGTATAGTGGTTGGTATAGTGTAGTGGGTGTATAGTGGTTGGTATAGTGTAGTGGGTATATTTAGTGGTTGGTATAGTGTAGTGGGTGTATAGTGGTTGGTATAGTGTAGTGGGTGTATAGTGGTTGGTATAGTGTAGTGGGTGTATAGTGGTTGGTATAGTGTAGGGGGTGTATAGTGGATGGTATAGTGTAGAGGGTGTATAGTGGTTGGTATAGTGTAGTGGGTGTATAGTGGTTGGTGTAGTGTAGTGGGTATATTTAGTGGTTGGTATAGTGTAGTGGGTGTATAGTGGTTGGTATAGTGTAGGGGGTGTATAGTGGTTGGTATAGTGTAGTGGGTGAATAGTGGTTGGTATAGTGTAGTGGGTGTAAAGTAGTTGGTATAGTGCAGTGGGTGTATAGTGGTTGGTATAGTGTAGTGGGTGTATAGTGGTTGGTATAGTGTAGTGGGTGTATAGTGGTTGGTATAGTGTAGTGGGTATATTTAGTGGTTGGTATAGTGTAGTGGGTGTATAGTGGTTGGTATAAGGTAGTGGGTGTATAGTGGTTGGTATAGTGTAGTGGGTGTATAGTGGTTGGTGTAGTGTAGTGGGTATATAGTGGTTGGTATAGTGTAGTGGGTGTGTAGTTGTTAGTATAGTGTAGTGGGTGTATAGTGGTTGGTGTAGTGTAGTGGGTGTATAGTGGTTGGTATAGTGTAGTGGGTGTATAGTGGTTGGTGTAGTGTAGTGGGTATATTTAGTGGTTGGTATAGTGTAGTGGGTGTATAGTGGTTGGTATAGTGTAGTGGGTGTATAGTGGTTGGTGTAGTGTAGTGGGTATATTTAGTGGTTGGTATAGTGTAGTGGGTATATAGTGGTTGGTATAGTGTAGTGGTTGTATAGTGGTTGGTGTAGTGTAGTGGGTATATTTAGTGGTTGGTATAGTGTAGGGGGTGTATAGTGGTTGGTATAATGTAGTGGGTATATTTAGTGGTTGGTATAGTGTAGTGGGTGTTTAGTGGTTGGTGTAGTGTAGTGGGTATATTTAGTGGTTGGTATAGTGTAGTGGGTGTTTAGTGGTTGGTGTAGTGTAGTGGGTATATTTAGTGGTTGGTATAGTGTAGTGGGTGTATAGTGGTTGGTATAGTGTAGTGGGTGTATAGTGGTTGGTATAATGTAGTGGGTATATTTAGTGGTTGGTATAGTGTAGTGGGTGTATAGTGGTTGGTATAATGTAGTGGGTATATTTAGTGGTTGGTATAGTGTAGTGGGTGTATAGTGGTTGGTATAATGTAGTGGGTATATTTAGTGGTTGGTATAGTGTAGTGGGTGTATTTAGTGGTTGGTATAGTGTAGTGGGTATATTTAGTGGTTGGTATAGTGTAGTGGGTATATTTAGTGGTTGCTATAGTGTAGTGGGTGTATAGTATAATGCACCAACTGCATTAACCTTTACATGGATTCTGGACTTCCTTTGGAATCATTTCTTATCTGTGTACTTTTCTTTTTTTCTGATTACTGGCCTATTTGTCTGGACTATGACCTCGTTTCCAACTGTGTTCAGTTCCTTCAGCAGCAAATCTTGATTTAGCTTAATGAAGTACTGAGCAGTCAAAGCAGGTATTATATGAGAACTGATAATAATACTGGGTTGTTTAGGAGAAGCTTGGAAAGGGTTAAATAAACACACTGACATATGGAAAAGCTCTACTTACTCTAATATTTAAAATGAGTTAGTCTCTGACTGAGTCTCTGACTGAGTCCGTCTCTTCAAAAGAATCAATTTGTCGAGTCTAACAAGTGGGGGTCGACTCTCGATCAATGACTGAAAGAGTCGAAATGCCGGGAGTCGACTCTTCAACATGTTGTGTTGTTGTAATTGTAAGTGAAGTGTGGTTGAGGGTCCGCTCTGAGTGAGTACAGGCAGTTTGGAGGCTGTAGATTTAACGAAACCATAATGTTTGGCTGCACCCGGAAATAAATGGCCCTCTATGGGGGAAAAAGAGGGATGAATAAATGACAAGTAGAGGAGTGCGGGTCAAACCACACTGCAGTCGTGGTCGGGGGTCTGTCCTGAGTCAGTGTATGTGGAATGGTGCCTGCCGGTCGAGGAGAAGTTCAGTAGACTGGCGTCACTTTTCTA
Organism: Megaleporinus macrocephalus; assembly: GCA_021613375.1. Lineage (NCBI taxonomy): Eukaryota > Metazoa > Chordata > Actinopteri > Characiformes > Anostomidae > Megaleporinus > Megaleporinus macrocephalus. Next base: position 2,985,087 of record CM038717.1, on the reverse strand, counting down.
TTCTATTCACAAACATTTCATGGAAATGAAGTTATTTTTAAACAAACTGGTTTGTGTAGTTTAACACAACAGCGTCCAGCATAAATGATAACAATCAGTCGATTAACAACACAACATAGTAGTAACAGCTTCTGATCTGCTGGAAAGTAACTTTATTTCTTTATTGCTTTGAGTATTTGATTGTATTCATAAGGGCTGTAGTGAGGTCAGTGGGTGATCTTATAGTAGCTGATTTCACTCAATAGGATGAGCATCTGTATACATTTTTTTTGAACATTTTAGATATTTTTACTTACACACTCATCAATTTCCTGCTGTTACTTCCTCTAAGCACTATTTCACCAAACAAGCTAAAAACCAGCAAAGATCTGAAACCAGTTCTAACTAGGAGTCTAATAACGAGAGAGATTAGATGAGATTGGTCTGTATTTACAGCAGAAATCTGCAGATTCTTCTAAAATCTTTTCATAATTAACCAGTTATGATATGATATAAACACAGAGATTTAGAGTAGAGTACACAGCTGTAGAGATCTGTTCACAGTGGTGGTGAATGGAACCAAACGGTGTGAGGGAACTTTGTTTTATTCCTCTATGTGTTTATTATATATGTATTTGTACATGTATATGTATATGTATTATATATGTATAAGTATATGTATATGTATCTGTATAAGTATATGTATATGTATATGTATTATATATGTATAAGTATATGTATATGTATCTGTATAAGTATATGTATATGTATATGTATATGTATAAGTATATGTATATGTATCTGTATAAGTATATGTATATGTATATGTATAAGTATATGTATATGTATCTGTATAAGTATATGTATATGTATTATATATGTATATGTATTAAATATGTATATGTATATGTATATGTGTAAGTATATGTATGAATCAGAACTTAGATCCACCCCACAGGATGTTGAATTAAATTTTAATTTGAATTACAGGAAGTGGAACTAAATTCATTTCAATTCAGAGAATTCATTCTGATCACTGTCGGTGAGAATGTGATACTATTAACATACATTTTTCTTCCAACTGGAAGTCCAGACACTAACATCAAGCCTACTACTTTTAAGGTATTCTGGGAAATGAAGTTCTATAAATAAATGCAGTTCTATCATTTTCCACAATTTGAACGTTATTACAATTTTAATGATCTGTTGAATAGAGAATGTTTTTAATGTTAATATTGGGTAAAAAATAGATTTACTATAATAAAGTACTGTATACATAAAACCCGTATAATAATCTGTATGAAATTCATAGTGTAATCACTCATATGTAATATATATATATATATATATATTTATATATATATATATTATATATATATATATATATATATATATATATATATCTTTTTTTTTTTTTTTTTACTATTTTAGGTTTTACTGATAATTATATCTTTATCTTTGTCTTCTTCTTTGTTTTAGTTTCTTATTCAGTTTTTGTTTGTTTTTCGTTTATGTTTGGTCTTACTTAATTTTTAAATCTGTTCTTATTGTTTCATTTACAATGTAAGTACTCATTCAGATTTATTTTAATTTATTTTCAATCCCTTTTTGTTTTAACAATAGTAATGCACGGCGACACTGTAAATGAGGGTCTCCCTCAATGTACCCCCGACTGAAAATAAAGGTTGATTGATTAATTGATTGATTGATTGACTGATATGGTAAAACTTTATTGTTTTAAAGCATCTTAATTATGTATCATGAATTACTTTAAATTTCATGGAATTCCAATTCTACTTCCTGCCCTTTGAATTTGAATTGCAATTCCGCTTCCTGTTTGTAATCTCAATTCAAGTTTGGAGGTCAGTAACAGAGGAAGAACAGTAAATGACCATTTAAGGGAAGAACATCTTCAAACCAGTTGGTTTTGGTTTACATTTGTAAACGTGTGGAGCTCAACTCTTGCCTAATCACACCAAGGTTACAGAGTGTCTTACGCCACCACATCATTCACACTCACAGACTGGAAATAAAATGAGGCATTCTCAGCTGGTCTCTCAAAGCTTTCATGTGTGTCTGCTATGTCCTAATAAACTTACACTCCCACTGGTCTTGTAGAACTTCCACCACAATGTCCACCTCTAAAAGCTCCTCACAGAAAGTTCTTACAGTAGATGTTATAAATACACTGTCTGATTCTAAGACGCTGTTCATGATAGTTTAGAGAAGATCTCAGTCTTAAACTCCATTCATGGTGGAGGGATACATGCAGGACGCTGTGAGGTTCAAATAGTCCCCAAAGAAAACCTAGTATTTTCAGATCTTCCACATTTTACCATCAACATCCAGATAAACTCAGAAGACACGTGTAGCTTCACTGGTGGGTTTCATAGTAAATACAATGTGTAGATTTGTGTTGTAGACATGGAGACCACTGGTTACCATCACCAGCACTGTAAACACCATCACCAGCACGGTAAACACCATCACCACCACTGTAAACACCATCACCACCACTGTAAACATCATCACCACCACTGTAAACACCATCACCACCACTGTAAACATCACCACCACCACTGTAAACACCATCAGCACCACTGTAAACACCATCACCACCACTGTAAACAACATCACCACCACCACTGTAAACACCATCACGACCACTGTAAACATCACCACCACTGTAAACACCATCACCACCACTGTAAACATCACCACCACTGTAAATATCACCACCACCACTGTAAATATCATCACCACTGTAAACATCATCACCACCACTGTAAACACCATCACCACCACTGTAAACATCACCACCACCACTGTAAACACCATCAGCACCACTGTAAACACCATCACCACCACTGTAAACAACATCACCACCACCACTGTAAACACCATCACCACCACTGTAAACATCACCACCACTGTAAACACCATCACCACCACTGTAAACATCACCACCACTGTAAACATCATCACCACTGTAAACACCATCACCACCACTGTAAATATCCCCACCACCACTGTAAACATTATCACCACCACTGCAAACACCATCACCACCACTGTAAATATCCCCACCACCACTGTAAATATCCCCACCACCACTGTAAACATTATCACCACCACTGTAAATATCACCACCACCACTGTAAACACCATCACCACTGTAAACATCATCACCACCACTGTAAACACCATCACCACCACTGTAAACATCACCACCACCACTGTAAACACCATCAGCACCACTGTAAACACCATCACCACCACTGTAAACAACATCACCACCACCACTGTAAACACCATCACGACCACTGTAAACATCACCACCACTGTAAACACCATCACCACCACTGTAAACATCACCACCACTGTAAATATCACCACCACCACTGTAAATATCATCACCACTGTAAACATCATCACCACCACTGTAAACACCATCACCACCACTGTAAACATCACCACCACCACTGTAAACACCATCAGCACCACTGTAAACACCATCACCACCACTGTAAACAACATCACCACCACCACTGTAAACACCATCACCACCACTGTAAACATCACCACCACTGTAAACACCATCACCACCACTGTAAACATCACCACCACTGTAAACATCATCACCACTGTAAACACCATCACCACCACTGTAAATATCCCCACCACCACTGTAAACATTATCACCACCACTGCAAACACCATCACCACCACTGTAAATATCCCCACCACCACTGTAAATATCCCCACCACCACTGTAAACATTATCACCACCACTGTAAATATCACCACCACCACCACCACTGTAAACACCATCACCAGTGTAAACACCATCACCACCACTGTAAACATTATCACCACCACTGTAAACACCATCACCACCACTGTAAACACCATCACCACCACCACTGTAAACATCATCATCACCACTGTAAACACCATCACCACCACTGGAAGCACCATCACCAGCACTGTAAACACCATCACCACTGTAAACACCATCACCACCACTGTAAATGTCACCACCACCACTGTAAATATCACCACCAGTGTAAACACCATTATCACCACCACTGTAAACACCATCACCACCACTGTAAACACCATCACCACCACTGTAAACACCATTAACACCACCACTGTAAACACCATCACCACCACTGTAAACACCATCACCACCACTGTAAACATCATCACCACCACTGTAAACATAACCACCACCACTGCAAACACTATCACCACCACTATAAACATCACCCCCACTGTAAACACCATCAGCGCCACTATAAACACCATCAACGCCACTGTAAACACCATCATCACCACTGTAAACATCACCACCACTGTAAACACCATCACCACCAGTGTAAACACCATCACCACCAGTGTAAACACCATCACCACCACTGTATATATCATCACCACTGTAAACTACATCACCACCACCACTGTAAATGTCACCAGCACCACTGTAAACACCATAACCACCACTGTAAACACCACCACCACTGTAAATATCACCATCACTGTAAACATCACCACCACTGTAAACACCATAACCACCACTGTAAACACCACCACCACTGTAAATATCACCATCACTGTAAACACCATCACCACTACTGTAAATATCACCACCACCACTGTAAACACCATCACCACCACCACCACCACCACTGTAAACACCATCATCACCACTGTAAACAACATCACCACCACTGTAAACACCATCACTGTAAATGTCACCACCACCACTGTAAACACCATCACCACTACTGTAAACATCACCACCACCACTGTAAACACCATCACCACCACTGTAAACAACATCACCACCACTGTAAATGTCACCACCACCACTGTAAACACCATCATCACCACTGTAAACACCATCACCACCACTGTAAACATCACCACCACTGTAAATGTCACCACCACCACTGTAAACATCATCACAACCACCACCACTGTAAATACCATCACCACCACTGTAAACACCATTAACACCACCACTGTAAACACCATCACCACCACTGTAAACACCATCACCACGACTGTAAACAACATCACCACCACCGCTGTAAACAACATACCCACCACCACTGCAAACACTATCACCACCACTATAAACATCACCCCCACTGTAAACACCATCAGCGCCACTATAAACACCATCAACGCCACTGTAAACACCATCACCACCAGTGTAAACACCATCACCACCAGTGTAAACACCATCACCACCACTGTATATATCATCACCACTGTAAACATCACCACCACCACTGCAAATATCCCCACCACCACTGTAAATGTCACCAGCACCACTGTAAACACCATAACCACCACTGTAAACACCACCACCACTGTAAATATCACCATCACTGTAAACATCACCACCACTGTAAACACCATAACCACCACTGTAAACACCACCACCACTGTAAATATCACCATCACTGTAAACACCATCACCACTACTGTAAATATCACCACCACCACTGTAAACACCATCACCACCACCACCACCATCACTGTAAACACCATCATCACCATTGTAAACAACATCACCACCACTGTAAACACCATCACCATCACTGTAAATGTCACCACCACCACTGTAAACACCATCACCACTACTGTAAACATCACCACCACCACTGTAAACACCATCACCACCACTGTAAACAACATCACCACCACTGTAAATGGCACCACCACCACTGTAAACACCATCATCACCACTGTAAACACCATCACCACCACTGTAAACATCACCACCACTGTAAATGTCACCAACACCACTGTAAACATCATCACAACCACCACCACTGTAAATACCATCACCACCACTGCAAAGGTCACCACCACCACTGTAAATATCACCACCACCACTGTAAACACCATTAACACCACCACTGTAAACACCATCACCACCACTGTAAACACCATCACCACCACTGTAAACATCATCACCACCACTGTTAACAACATCACCACCACCGCTGTAAACAACATACCCACCACCACTGCAAACACTATCACCACCACTATAAACATCACCCCCACTGTAAACACCATCAGCGCCACTATAAACACCATCAACGCCACTGTAAACACCATCACCACCAGTGTAAACACCATCACCACCAGTGTAAACACCATCACCACCACTGTATATATCATCACCACTGTAAACAACATCACCACCACCACTGTAAATATCCCCACCACCACTGTAAATGTCACCAGCACCACTGTAAACACCATAACCACCACTGTAAACACCACCACCACTGTAAATATCACCATCACTGTAAACATCACCACCACTGTAAACACCATAACCACCACTGTAAACACCACCACCACTGTAAATATCACCATCACTGTAAACACCATCACCACTACTGTAAATATCACCACCACCACTGTAAACACCATCACCACCACCACCACCATCACTGTAAACACCATCATCACCACTGTAAACAACATCACCACCACTGTAAACACCATCACCATCACTGTAAATGTCACCACCACCACTGTAAACACCATCACCACTACTGTAAACATCACCACCACCACTGTAAACACCATCACCACCACTGTAAACAACATCACCACCACTGTAAATGGCACCACCACCACTGTAAACACCATCATCACCACTGTAAACACCATCACCACCACTGTAAACATCACCACCACTGTAAATGTCACCACCACCACTGTAAACATCATCACAACCACCACCAATGTAAATACCATCACCACCACTGTAAAGGTCACCACCACCACTGTAAATATCACCACCACCACTGTAAACACCATTAACACCACCACTGTAAACACCATCACCACCACTGTAAACACCATCACCACCACTGTAAACATCATCACCACCACTGTAAACAACATCACCACCACCGCTGTAAACAACATACCCACCACCACTGCAAACACTATCACCACCACTATAAACATCACCCCCACTGTGAACACCATCAGCGCTACTATAAACACCATCAACGCCACTGTAAACACCATCATCACCACTGTAAACATCACCACCAGTGTAAACACCATCACCACCACTGTATATATCATCACCACTGTAAACAACATCACCACCACCACTGTAAACACCACCACCACTGTAAATGTCACCAGCACCACTGTAAACACCATAACCACTGTAAACACCATCACCATCACTGTAAACACCATCACCACTGTAAACACCATCACCATCACTGTAAACACCACCACCACTGTAAACACCATCACCATCACTGTAAATACCATCACCACCACTGTAAAGGTCACCACCACCACCACTGTAAATATCACCACCACCACTGTAAACACCATCAACACCACTGTAAATGTCACCAGCACCAGTGTAAACACCATCACCATCACTGTAAACACCACCACCACTGTAAACACCATCACCATCACTGTAAATACCATCACCACCACTGTAAAGGTCACCACCACCACTGTAATTATCACCACCACCACTGTAAACACCATCAACACCACCACTGTAAACACAATCACCACCACCACTGTAAACACCATCACCACCACTGTAAACAGCATCACCTCCACTGTAAACATCACCACCGCCACTGTAAACAACATCGTCACAACTGTAAACATCACCACCACTGTAAAGACCATCACCACCACTGTAAACATCACCACCACCACCACTGTAAACAACATCGTCACAACTGTAAACATCACCACCACTGTAAGGACCATCACCACCACTGTAAACACCATCATCACCACTGTAAACAACATCACCACCACCACTGTAAACACCATCACCACCACTGTAAACAACATCACCACCACTGTAAACATCACCACCACCACTGTAAACAACATCGTCACAACTGTAAACATCACCACCACTGTAAAGACCATCACCACCACTGTAAACACCATCATCACCACTGTAAACATCATCACCACCACTGTAAACATCACCACCACCACTGTAAACATCACCACCACCACTGTAAACAACATCGTCACAACTGTAAACATCACCACCACTGTAAGGACCATCACCACCACTGTAAACACCATCATCACCACTGTAAACAACATCACCACCACCACTGTAAACACCATCACCACCACTGTAAACATCACCATCACCACTGTAAACACCATCACCACCACTGTAAACACCATCTGAACTAATTCACACTAAAATCATTTTGAATCCCTCTGTTTGTGAACTTCAGGGAAACTTTGTAAATCACTTGTGAAGATTTCTGTTTCTCAGAGCAGATTTATACAAGATTACAAATCCTCGTTACGTAACTGAGTTAGCAAACAGGTCAGAAGACCACTTGTGTAATAACTGTAGCTCGACACACTTTACACAACCTCCAGATCACAGAGCACACAGAACACACAGAACACACAGAACACACAGAACACACAGAACACACAACACAGAGAACACACAGAACACACAGAACACACAGAACACACAGCACACACAAAACACACAGAACACACAGAACACACAGCACACACAGCGCACACAACACAGAGAACACACAGAACACACAGAACACACAGAGCACACAGAACACACAGAGCACACAGAACACACAGCACACAGAACACACAGAACACACAGAACACACAGAACACACAGCACACAGAACACACAGATCACACAGAACACACAGCACACACAGCACACACAGCACACACAGAGCACACAGAACACACAGAACACACAGATCACACAGAACACACAGAACACACAGAACACACAGAACACACAGAACACACAACACATAGAACACAAAACACACAGAACACACAGAACACACAGCACACACAGAACACACAGAACACACAGAACACACAGAACACACAGATCACACAGAACACACAGAACACACAGAACACACAACACATAGAACACAGAACACACAGAACACACAACACACACAACACACAGAACACACAACACACAGAACACACAGAACACACAACACACAGAACACACAGAACACAGAACACACAGAACACACAGAACACACACAACACACACAGAACACACAACACACAGAACACACAGAACACACAACACACAGAACACACAACACACAGAACACACAACACACAGAACACACAGAACACACAACACACACAACACACACAACACACAGAACACACAGAGCACACAGAACACACAGAACACACAGAACACACAGCACACACACAGAACACACCGAACACACAGAACACACAGCACACACACAGAACACACAGAACACACAGAACACACAGAACACACAGCACACACACAGCACACACACAGAACACACACAGAAAACACACAGAACACACAGAACACACACAACACACACAACACACAGAACACACAGAACACAGAACACACAGAACACACAGATCACCCAGCACACAGAACACACAGATCACACAGATCACACAGATCACACAGAACACACAGAACACACAACACACAGAACACACAGAACACACAACACACAGAACACACAGAACACACAGAACACACAGAACACACAACACACAGAACACACAGAACACACAGAACATACAACACACAACACACAGAACACACACAACACACACAACACACAGAACACACAACACACAGAACACAGAACACACAGAACACACAGAACACACAGAACACACAACACACAGAACACACAGAACACACAGAACACACAGAACACACAGAGCACACACAACACACAGAACACACAGAACACACAACACACAGAACACACAACACACAGAACACACAGAACACACAGCACACACAACACACAGAACACACACAACACACAGAACACACACAACACACAACACACAGAACACACAGAACACAGAACACACAGAACACAGAACACAGAACACACAGAACACACAGCACACACAACACACAGAACACACAGAACACACAGAACACACAGAACACACAACACACAACACACAGAACACACAGAACACACACAACACAGAACACACAGAACACAGAACACACAGAACACACAGAACACGCAACACACAGAACACACAGAACACACACAACACACAGAACACACAACACACAGAACACACAGAACACACAGCACACACAACACACACAGCACACACAACACACACAACACACAGAACACACAACACACACAACACACAGAACACACAACACACAGAACACACAGAACACACAGAACACAGAACACACAGAACACACAGAACACACACAACACACAGAACACACACAACACACAACACACAGAACACACACAACACACAGAACACAGAACACAGAACACACAGAACACACAGAACACACAACACACAGAGCACACACAACACACAACACACAGAACACACACAACACACACAACACACACAACACACAGAACACACACAACACACAACACACAACACACAGAACACACAGAACACACACAACACACAACACACAGAACACACAGAACACACAGAACACAGAACACACAGAACACACAGAACACACAACACACAGAACACACAACACACACACAACACACAGAGCACACACAACACACAACACACAGAACACACACAACACACACAACACACAGAACACACACAACACACAACACACAACACACAGAACACACAGAACACACACAACACACAACACACAGAACACACAGAACACACAGAACACAGAACACACAGAACACACAGAACACACAACACACAGAACACACAACACACACAGAACACACAGAGCACACACAACACACACAACACACAGAACACACAACACACAGAACACACAACACACAGAACACACAGAACACACAGCACACACACAGAACACACCGAACACACCGAACACACAGAACACACAACACACACACAGAACACACAGAACACACAGAACACACACAGAACACACAGAACACACAGAACACACAGAACACACACAGCACACACAGAACACACACAGAACACACACAGAACACACACAGAACACACAGAACACAGAACACAGAACACACACAACACACACAACACACACAACACACAGAACACACAACACACAGAACACACAGAACACACACAACACACAGAACACACATATACGCAATATGCGTCCAACAGTGTCCGACAGTGTCCAGTCACTTCCTCTAATGTGTGAGTTCAGACACTGTAAGGTCACTGATTGCTGTAATCCACATAGGAAACACTGAACAATAGAACAGGACACAACCACACCTAAACCTAACCACATCCTCAATCAAATCCTCACAGCAATGTTCAACACCAGTACCTGACCTCACTGACACTCAATCAAATCCTCACAGCAATGTTCAACACCAGTACCTGACCTCACTGACACTCAATCAAATCCTCACAACAATGTTCAACATCAGTACCTGACCTCACTAACACTCAATCACATCCTCACAGCAATGTTCAACATCAGTACCTGACCTCACTAACACTCAATCAAATCCTCACACCAATGTTCAACATCAGTACCTGACCTCACTAACACTCAATCAAATCCTCACACCAATGTTCAACATCAGTACCTGACCTCACTAACACTCAATCAAATCCTCACAGCAATGTTCAACATCAGTACCTGACCTCACTAACACTCAATCAAATCCTCACAGCAATATTCAACATCAGTACCTGACCTCACTAACACTCAATCAAATCCTCACACCAATGTTCAACATCAGTACCTGACCTCACCAACACTCAATCAAATCCTCACAGCAATGTTCAACATCAGTACCTGATCTCACTAACACTCAATCAAATCCTCACACCAATGTTCAACATCAGTACCTGACCTCACTAACACTCAATCAAATCCTCACAGCAATGTTCAACATCAGTACCTGATCTTACTAACACTCAATCAAATCCTCACAGCAATGTTCAACATCAGTACCTGATCTCACTAACACTCAATCAAATCCTCACATGATAAATCTGATGCAGTGACTTTAAATTTACGAAATTTTTAACTACTTGGCAGAATTTCAGAGTTTGTTCTCCGGCTGTGAGACTGGTCTCGGTTTATGTTGTACTATCGCTGAATAATTAAGTATAGAATGATCAAAGTCCACGTGTTCCGTCTCTGGAGAGGACACGGAACAACCCGCAGCCAGATTTACCTTCAATGTTCCTTCTTAAAAGAAGAAAGCTGTGTGCAGTTTTTAGACGCTACCTTAAAGAAGTTTTTTAAAGTTCTGTAGTTCTATATAGTTCTATGTGTTCTATGTAGCATTCTATGTTGAACAATTTGCAGGCTTAAATGACTTGGCTCTTCAAGTTGATGGGAGAACCTGTTGGATATGGTTCTATAAATCATCAAAAAGTTTTGTGTTTTGTAGAATAAATAGAAATAAATAGAACGTGTGTATTAAATGTGGTATTTAATTGTGTTCTCCTGCGCTGGTGCCAGTGGATCAGACCCAGTATGTGTTGTTTATGGTTCTATATAGGACCAAAAACATGTACACAACATGTGAACATGTAAACAAAACCTGAATAAATGTGTCAACAGTGTGCACTTTTTAGATGCTCCCTTAAAGAAAAAGCTCTACTTTTCTATTTATTTTCTAGTTCTATAGTTATATTTAGAGCCATTCAGCATCGATCAATTTACATGCTTTAATGGTTCTCTGCACAGTGTAATCGTTCTTCAGATTGATGGAGAACATGTTGCATGTGGTTCTATATAGAACCATCAACACTCAAAAGAGCCAATGTGTCATACGAGGTTCTTTATAGCACCAAAAGAGTTTTTGCGAGCTGCTGACGCCTTTTTGATGTAACATAGAACCATATGGGTGTTCATGGTTCTATATAGGACCAAAGAAAGGTTCTGCAGTTGTAACAATGTAACCAAGCTTGAACACATTTGTCTACAGTGCACTCTTTTTAGACACTCCCTTAAATAAAACGGTTCTACTTGTTTACATAATTCTATTTAGGACCGTTCTATGTGGAACAACTTTCATGCTATAATGGTGTAATGGTTCTTTATAGAACCATAAATTTTCAAAAAATCAGTGTGCCACATATGGTTCTAGATAGTACCAAAAGTGTTTTGCAAGCCGTTGAGGCCTTCTTGGTGCTACATAGAACCATACCCAATACACTAATTTCTAAAGTGTTCTTTAGAAAGTTGCTTGAACATGCTTAACTAACCATGATTTTTAGAGTATATAGAACGGGTTTGTGTATGCTTAAATGGTTCTCTGCACAGTTTAATGGTTCTTTAAGATTGAGGAAGAATGTGTTGCATGTGGTTTATATATAGAACCATAAAATAAGAAAGGTTCTGCAGTTGTTAGCATGTAAACAAGCTTGAGCACATTTGTCTGCAGTGCACACTTTTTAGACGCTCCCTTAAAGAAAACGGTTCTACTTGCTTATATAGTTCTATTTAGAAGCGTTCTATGTAGAACAACTTGCCTGCTGTATTGGTGTAAAGGTTCTTTAGACTGATGGAGAACGTGTTGCATGTGGTTCTGTATAGACCTATAAATGTTCCAAGAATCAATGTGTCATATATGATTCTAGATAGTACCAAAAGTGTTCCACGTTGAATCCTTCTTGGTGCTACATAGAACCATACATGTGTGCATGGTTCTACATAGAACCATTGTGTTCACTACAGAACACAGGAATAACCATGATTTTAAAAGCGTATGCAGAACAATTTTTTATGCTTAAATGGTTCTCCACACAGGTTCTTTAGACTGATGGAGAATGTGCTGCATATGGTTCTATGGTTCTACTTGCTTATATAGTTCTATTTAGAAGCGTTCTATGTATATATCTATATATATATATATATATATATATATATATATATATATATATATATATATATATATATATATATATATGGTTCTAGATAGTACCAAACATGTTTAGCAAGCCGTTGAAGCCTTCTTGGTGCTACATAGAACCATACAAGATACACTGATTTCTTAAGTGTTCTCTTGAACATGCTGGACCAACCATGGTTTTAAGAGTATATAGAACAGGTAAGGTTCTAAGAAATAAGAAAGGTTCTGCGGTTGTGAAAATGTAAACGCACTTTGTAGACGCTCCCTTACTGCGAAGCGAAAGGGAGCTCGCCGGAAAGAAAAAGTTTTTGAAGTGTTTGTTGTTGTTTATGTTTATGTTTTGAGATAAAAGGGATGTGTGTTCGCTTTGAAGTTTAATTTTAAATCTGTTTTATACGGACTTGAGTTTCCACGCTGCTCGCCAGCTTCGTGAACTTTCGCCTCACTGAGCTCACTGAGAATGAATGTAGCTGCTGCACCATTTAAGGTGGAACGGAAAGTTCCAACACGAAGCCGCGTAGAACGAATCTATTTTAAGGAGGACGTATCCCAGATGTCTCCTACCTCTGAACTGCTGGTCTGAGGAAACATCTGCAGGAAAGAAGTGGCTCCTGTCTGCTCCATAAACCTCGTTAAAGTTGGCTTCCAGCTCTTTCCCAGCCTTCTCGTTCACGTCCAGCAAGGCCACCTACACCAGGAGAACATCTGCACAGTTACTGTGAGCCCCCTGGGACGAGCACGCGGGTTACTGGGTACTTAATTCTGGAATTCTGGTTACTTTTGCTCCGTTCTGAAGAAGGATCTCAGCAAACCCTCTCCCCAGACCCTGAGCAGCGCCGGTCACCACGGCCACCTTGTTCTTCAGCACCATCCTGGGCAGATGTTGAGCCTGCAGAACCAGAAGAGAAGCTAGAACGCGAGTGAGTAGTTGAGGAGAACCGAAGAACCTGGAGAGCTCCTCTAGCTTACTAACAGCTCCCTCTGTCCCGCTCTGTCTCGTCCAGCTGTGAGCAGAAGCTGAAGGTTCCTCTGTAGGCGCGTGCAGAGGGCGGGGTTTAAAGAAATGGCCTTAAAGGGCACATATGCTGCGTCTATCGGCAGCGTTTCTGACGTCACAACGTGAAAAACAATTAAAGGCTGTGTTTATAGGCAGTGTTTATATACTTAAATGCTTCATCAAGGGTTCTTTAGTGAGGAACATGGTTCTAGGAGTTCTATACAGAGCTATAAATGCAGACTTTAACGGTTCTCTGATGAGGGTTCTCTGTGGAACCTTTTTGAAAATGCTGTATAACCATCTCACCATGCAAAGAAACTTTTAGGTGGTTCTTTAAGGGT
Source organism: Megaleporinus macrocephalus (assembly GCA_021613375.1). Taxonomy (NCBI): domain Eukaryota; kingdom Metazoa; phylum Chordata; class Actinopteri; order Characiformes; family Anostomidae; genus Megaleporinus; species Megaleporinus macrocephalus. The sequence goes on along the minus strand of CM038717.1, from coordinate 2,969,839 downwards.
TCTTTAGTCAATGGTTCTACTTAGAACCATTCTATATAGAACACTTTGCATGGTTCTCTGCACAGTGTAGTGGTTCTTTAGATTGATGGAGAACATTTTGCATGTGGTTCTATGTAGAACTATATTTGCAGGCTTCGGCGGTTCTCTAAAGAAAGTGTTTATCAGGTTCTCCGTAGAACCTTTTTGAAAATGTTATATAACCATCTCACCATGCAAAGAAACTTTTATGCACTCCTAAAAAGATGGTTCTTTAAGAGTTCTGTAATAAAGAAAATGGTTCTACTTAGAACCATTTTATATAGAACAATTTGCATGGTTCTCTGCACAGTGTAGGGGTTCTTTAGAATGATGGAGAATGTGTTGCATGTAGTTTTATGTAGAACTATATTTGTGGGCTTCAATGGTTCTCTAATGAATGTGTTTATTAGGTTCTCTGTAGAAAATGGTTCTATGAGTTCTCTGATGAAGGTTCTCTGTGGAACCTTTTGAAAAATGCTGTATAACCAGGTCAACATGCAAAGAAACATTTATGCACTCTTAAAAGGATGAGTTCTTCAGTGAAGAAAATGGTTCTACTTAGAACATTCTATGTAGAACAATTTGCATGATTAATGGTTCTCTGCACAGTGTAATGGTTCTTTAGATTGACGGGTTGAGAACATGTTGCATGTAGTTCTATATAAAACTATATTTGCGGGCTCCAAAGGTTCTCTGATTAATGTGGTTATTAGGTTCTCTGTAGAACCTTTTTGAAAATGCTATATAACCATCTCACCATGCCAAGAAACTTTTATACACACTTTAAAAATAAATATGGTTCCTTATGGGTTCTTTAGTAAAGAAAATGGTTCTACTTAGAACCATTCCATATAGAACAGTTTGCATGGTTCTCTGCACAGTGTAGTGGTTCTTTATTTGGAACTATATTTGCGGGCTTCAACGGTTCTCTAATGAATGTGTTCATTAGGTTCTCTGTAGAAAATGGTTCTACAAGTTCTCTACAGAGCTATATTTGCAGACTTCAATGGTTCACTGATGAAGGTTCTCTGTGGAACCTTTTTTCAAATGCTGTATTACCATCTATAACCATGCAAAAGCTTTTATGCACTCCTAAAAAAAGGTGGTTCTTCAAGGGTTCTTTAGTAAAGAAAATGATCCTACTTAGTTCTTTAGTTCTACTTAGAACTATTCTCTTTAGAAACATTTGCATGCTTAAATGGTTCTCTGCATGGTATATTCGTTTCTTAGATTGATGGAGAACATGTTGCATGTAATTCTATATAAAACTATATTTGTGGGCTTCAAAGGTTCTCTGATGAATGAGTTTATTAGGTTCTCTGTAGAACCTTATTGAAATGCTATATAACCATGTCACCATGCAAAGAAACTTTTATACACACTTAAAAATATGGTGCTTTATGGGTTGTTTGTAAAGAAAATGTTCTACTTAGTTCTATAGTTCAATTTAGAACCATTCTCTATAGAAACATTTGCATGCTTGAATGGTTCTCTGCACAATGTAATCGACTGATGTGTTTTAACCTAACCCTAACACTAACCCTAACACCAACCCTAACACCAACACCAACCCTAACACTAACCCTAACCCTAACCATAACCTAACCTAACCCTAACACCAACCCTAACACCAACCCTAACACCAACACCAACCCTAACACTAACCCTAACCATAACCTAACCTAACCCTAACACTAACCCTAACACCAACCCTAACACCAACACCAACCCTAACACTAACCCTAACCATAACCTAACCTAACCCTAACACCAACCCTAACACCAACCCTAACACCAACCCTAACACCAACACCAACCCTAACACTAACCCTAACCCTAACCATAACCTAACCTAACCCTAACACCAACCCTAACACCAACCCTAACACCAACACCAACCCTAACACTAACCCTAACCATAACCTAACCTAACCCTAACACTAACCCTAACACCAACCCTAACACCAACCCTAACACCAACACCAACCCTAACACTAACCCTAACCATAACCTAACCTAACCCTAACACCAACCCTAACACCAACCCTAACACCAACCCTAACACCAACACCAACCCTAACACTAACCCTAACCATAACCTAACCTAACCCTAACACCAACCCTAACACCAACCTTAACACCAACACCAACCCTAAGACTAACCCTAACCATAACCTAACCTAACCCTAACACCAACCCTAACACCAACACCAACCCTAACACTAACCCTAACCATAACCTAACCCTAACACTAACCCTAACACCAACCCTAACACCAACACCAACCCTAACACTAACCCTAACCATAACCTAACCTAACCCTAACACCAACCCTAACACCAACACCAACCCTAACACTAACCCTAACCATAACCTAACCTAACCCTAACACTAACCCTAACACCAACCCTAACACCAACACCAACCCTAACACTAACCCTAACCATAACCTGACCTAACCCTAACACCAACCCTAACACCAACACCAACACCAACCCTAACACTAACCCTAACCATAACCTAACCCTAACACCAACCCTAACACTAACCCTAACACCAACCCTAACACCAACACCAACCCTAACACTAACCCTAACCATAACCTAACCTAACCCTAACACCAACCCTAACACCAACCCTAACACCAACCCTAACACCAACACCAACACCAACCCTAACACTAACCCTAACCATAACCTAACCTAACCCTAACACCAACCCTAACACCAACACCAACCCTAACACTAACCCTAACCCTAACCTAACCCTAACACCAACCCTAACACCAACCCTAACACCAACACCAACCCTAACACTAACCCTAACCATAACCTAACCTAACCCTAACACCAACCCTAACACCAACACCAACCCTAACACTAACCCTAACCATAACCTAAGCCAAACCCTAACACCAACCCTAACACCAACCCTACACACCAACACCAACCCTAACACTAACCCATACCATAACTAACCTAACCCTAACACCCAACCCTAACACCAACACCAACCCTAACACTAACCCTAACCATAACCCTAACCTAACCCTAACCACCACCCTAACACCAACACCAACCCTAACACTAACCCTAACCATAACCTAACCTAACCCTAACACCAACCCTAACACCAACACCAACCCTAACACTAACCCTAACCATAACCTAACCTAACCCTAACACCAACCCTAACACCAACACCAACCCTAACCATAACCTAACACTAACACTAACACTAACACTAACACTAACACTAACACTAACACTAACCATAACCTAACCTAACACTAACACTAACCCTAACACCAACCCTAGCACCAACCCTAACCATAACCTAACCTAACACTAACCCTAACACCAACCCTAACACCAACCCTGACACTAACCCTAACACCAACCCTAGCACCAACCCTAACCATAACCTAACCTAACACTAACACTAACACTAACCCTAACACCAACCCTAACACCAACCCTAACACTAACCCTAACACTAACCCAACCAACCCTAGAACCAACCCTAACCATAACCTAACCTAACACTAACCCTAACACTAACCCTAGCACCAACCCTAACCATAACCTAACACCAACCCTAGCACCAACCCTAACACTAACCCTAACACCAACCCTAGCACCAACCCTAACCTAACACTAACACTAACCCTAACACCAACCCTAACACTAACCCTAACACCAACCCTAGCACCAACCCTAACCCTAACCTAACCTAACACTAACACTAACACTAACCCTAACATCAACCCTAACACCAACCCTAGCACCAACCCTAACCTAACACTAACACTAACCCTAACACCAACCCTAACACTAACCCTAACACCAACCCTAGCACCAACCCTAACCCTAACCTAACACTAACACTAACACTAACACTAACCCTAACACCAACCCTAACACCAACCATAACCTAATTCTAACCCCAACACCAACACCAACCATAACTCTAACCTAACCTAACATTAACCCTAACATCAACCCTAACCTAACCTAACACTAACCCTAACATCAACCGTAACCTAACACTAACCCTAACATCAACAATAACCTAACCTAACACTAACCCTAACATCAACCCTAACCTAACCTAACACTAACCCTAACATCAACCGTAACCTAACACTAACCCCTAACTTAAACTGTTTAATCATATTTTTGGGAAGTCTAAGAGACCATTACAGTAGTCAACCTTACTGGAGACAAAAGCATCGACAAGCTTCTTGTTGGGAGCCCAAAGCTTTGATTCTGGCTGTTCTTAGGACGGTAGAAGGCTGGCTTGGTTACAGCTGATATGGCTGGTGAAGATGAGATCTACTAGAACATAAAGGGCCTGAGATTGGAGGTGTTCAATAATACTCATTCCCTTTGTTTTGTTACCAAACACAATAATCTCTGTGTCGCCCTTATTAAATTAAAGACTGTAAGAAATGATTTATATCATCCAAACATTGGCACAGTTTCTGTAGTCATCTGCTGAGAGACAGCCAGCCAGAGGTGTCTGTGCATCATAATTATGCCAATCTATGTTGTTGTTCTGTGGAATTTGGCCCAAAGGCATCTTATGAAGACCAAACAATAGGGGCCCTAAAACGGAGCCCTGAGGAACTCTGCATGTCATAACCGCTCTATAAGTTTCGCAGCTGCCAACTGTGACAAAGTAACTCGAGCCTTCCAAGTAAGACGAAGAGAAAATGAGATCTAGTAGAAGCAGGACTGGGTGAGTATCCAGCCATATGGCGATAGCAGTTATATAAGAGAGGTTTCGATGCTGTGCTGATGCCGGGAGTCTGATTAAAATCTGTCATAACAACCAGGCGAGTTGATAAAAACATTTTTTTTCAAATATGTTGGCTGTAAAAACAGGATGTGAGACAGTGTGCAAGAGAGCACCGTATATTTTAGTAGCTAACTTTAGAAAAAGTCATTAACTATTTACTGCTACAGAGTTCAAATCTGTTTTTTAGTCAGTGTGTCAACAAACAATGACAATAACTTAATGTGTGGTTACAGTAAAATACACCACACCACAATATGATACCATATACCACAAAATATAAATATGATACAGTGCAGAATAATCTGATACGTTATTATAGATTAGAACACACTGCAATACCTACAGTGTAGAGGCTAAAGTTAGTTGCATGTGTAATCTGGCTTTATCACAATCAGTATTCAAAGTCCAGACAACAGTCAGAGGTCAAAACACAGGCAGCCAACATCAGAAACATTTCTGTCTTAATGAGTCCTGTTCACAGTGGTGGTGAATGGAACCAGACGTCCACCTCTAGAAGCTCCTCACAGAAAGTTCTTACAGTAGATGTTATAAATACACTGTCTGATTCTGAGACGCTGTTTATGATAGTTTAGAGAAGATCTCAGTCTTAAACTCCATTCATGGTGGAGGGATACATGCAGGACCGCTGTGAGATTCAAATAGTCCCCAAAGAAAACCTAGTATTTTCAGATCTTCCACTTTTTACCATCAACATCTCCAGATAAACTCAGAAGACACGTGTAGCTTCACTGGTGGGTTTCATAGTAAATACAATGTGTACATTTGTGTTGTAGACATGGAGACCCCTGGTTCCCATCACCACCACTGTAAACACCATCACCACCACTGTAAACACCATCACCACCACTGTAAACACCATCATCACCACTGTAAACATCATGATCGCCACTGTAAACACCATCACCACCACTGTAAACACCATCATCACCACCACTGTAAACATCATGATCGCCACTGTAAACACCATCACCACCACTGTAAACATCATGATCGCCACTGTAAACATCATCACCATCACTGTAAACACCATCACCACCACTGTAAACACCATCATCACCACTGTAAACATCATGATCGCCACTGTAAACACCATCATCACCACTGTAAACATCATGATCGCCACTGTAAACATCATCACCATCACTGTAAACACCATCACCACCACTGTAAACACCATCATCACCACTGTAAACATCATGATCGCCACTGTAAACATCATGATCGCCACTGTAAACATCATCACCATCACTGTAAACACCATCACCACCACTGTAAACACCATCATCACCACTGTAAACACCATCATCACCACTGTAAACACCATCATCACCACTGTAAACATCATGATCGCCACTGTAAGACTGAATTTCCTGATTCTTAATTCAGGCTCTGATAGTCGAGGTCTGTGAAGCCGTTAGTATTGTGTAACAGAGGTGCAGCACAGGAACCTGTCCAAACACGACAGTTACCATCAATAGGATCCTCCCTGATCGCTAATACCGTCTGCCCCGCCCTGATAATTAATACCCCCATCAGCCCCTCCCTGATTGGCCCCTCCCAGATCATGCCAGCCATCTCTCTCAGCTAGTGATAGAGTAATAATGTAACTAGTCTGTAAATAGTGTTCATGAAAGATATCTATATTTATATGAACTGGTGTCGTTATTATATGCTGAAGGGAATTATTTGTATTTCATCTTTTTTTGTTAAACAACTGATAATACGAAGAAATAAATGAATGAATGAATGAATGAATAACTTGTTTAAATGTGGCTGTTAGGGTGTGACCTTGCTCAGCTCCACCTAACACTCATCCAGAGGGTAGAAGAGCAGCAGTATATATATATATATATATATATATATACATATATATATATATATATATATATATATATATATACCAGATCTGATTAGAACAGATGTAAATAATCCTACATACAATACAAAGTAACATGAATATGTTATTGTGAGAGAAGTAGATCAGATCTTGATCCAGTTGAAGAACAAAGTTAGGTTCCAGATTTCTCCTGGACGCCCCAGACATTGTATGAATGTGTTCAGTTCCTTCAGCAGCAAATCTTGATTTATCTTAATGAAGTACTGAGCAGTCAAAGCAGGTATTAGATGAGAACTGATAATAATACTGGGTTGTTTAGAAGACGCTTGGAAAGAGTTAAATAAACACACTGTTTATTTAAAACTACTTACTCTATTAATACTAATTAATATTTAATAATAAAGTGTTTACTGAGTAACTAAAAACTTCCTGTCTGGAAAAAATAACATTTACATATAAAAATGTCCCCTAACACCTTTGTGACTAACACATTTACACAGTGCTGTATATACTAAAATAAGTAAACAACCTGTTATGAACTGGTTATTTGGTGATGTCATAAACAGGTTAGCTCCGCCAATCAGAGCTCAGGGCTGTATCAGTTATAAAGGAACAGCAGTAAAAGCAGTTTATGTGAAATTATTGGGGATAATTTATGGAAAATGATCCGTCTGATTAAATCACGACTGTTAATGGAATGTACAACCACACAGACGTTATATGAGGCGCTCAGGAGGGAAAATAACATACAGGGATAATGTAGGATACGTGCCCTTTGAACTTTAATGTGAATATAACTGGATCATTTTCTAAGTAACGTAATCCATAATAGAATTTTTACACTAGCACGTTTAGATTATATTAAAAAAAAACCCAAAACATGGAAATACGACGTTCCTACGGCAATATAATGCCTAAATACTCAAAATTACTTTCTAAAATAAATATAAACAAGGTACATTTTTATGTATTGTATATTTTTTTATTAAAATGATACTAGTGCAGGACTTCCTGTAGTAAGTGGAGTATAGTTCGAGTAAGAATCCTTATCAGTCACTCGTCAGCGCCGCATCTGGACCAATACAGCAGTTGTTGTATATAGAGGTTTTTTTTATTACTCAGTTGCTGTTTGTATAATTGTACGTATAAATCGAATGAATAGTTCTTTGGGTGTGTCTGAATCTTCGGCTGACACTGTATGTATAAGCAGCTGAAATGTTGAGTTTACACTGTATTTTGTTTATGATTGTATATGTAACTTTTTTAGGTATATAGAATTATTTGGAAAGAAAATGTAAAAGCAATCTGGCAACCCTGAAAAGGACACTCACACTTCAGCAGCATTCAGTGGGATTAGGTTACAGTAGAGTGAATCACAGACTGAACAGTAGGGTGTTTTCTAAGTGTGGGCCACTAGGTGGCGCAAAATACTTTATTTCAGTGGTAAGCATAATGAACCTGCACTTCTGAAATCACTCTGTAATAATAATAATAATAATAAAATAAATAATAATAATAATAAATGACATGCTTATGTATTTTATAAGCAGCATTCAGAGGCTATTATTATTATTGGTGTTGTTGTTGTCCTTCTTCTTCCTCTTCTTCTTCTTCTTCTTATTAATAATAATAATAAAAGACAATATAATAAAAATGTGAAATCCTATGAATAAAATAAATGTAATAAAAGAAGAACAATGTCTATATTTATATTAACTGGTGTCTTTATTAGTGATTATTCATTGAAGGAAATTACTAAACTAATAATAATAATAATAATAATAATAATAATAATAATAATAATAATAATAATAATAATAATAATAATAATAATAATAAAAGGCAGTACAATAAAAATGTGACATTCTATAAATAAAATAAACAAAAGAATTAGCAGTAAATCATTGCCATCCAGAAAATCAAATATCTCAATTTTTCACTCACTCACAGTGTAAACTTCAGGATGAATGAACCAATAAAAACTTCACTGACAGTAAAGAGTGTTCTGTGCTCTGTGGTAAACTTAAAATTCTAGGGACTATAAAAAATTCTCTGGACAGCAACAAATATTTGGAAAATGTGTATATTTTAAAAAGAAATTCTGAAATCAGCTGAAATGTTAGACTCATTTCAGTCTAACTTACACCTTAAAGTTTTAAAATAAACTTGTATATTCTGTTCCTTTTCAGTGTAGTTTTAGTCAAGGTGAAATTTCAGACAGGTGATTTCTCTTTCTGTAGATTTTACAGTATTTTATAAATACATTTCTATATAAAATACTTTAAACCTGACTGGTTTATTTATCTGGGCACATTCAGATCTGTTACCGACGTCGCTGAAAAATGACTGGATTAGACATCTGGAAGAAGAATCACTGTGTAAACAAGAGAATGAATTCTCAGCCAGTTACATTAACTTCAAGCACGTCTCTGTACTTCTGGTGAAACTCTCTACCAGTGTGATCTGTCTCACTCCGACCTTCCCATCACAGAATTCCCATCACAGAATTCATGGTGACCAAATTTCACCTTCCACTATTGACACTTGTGTCTAAATTGTCAGTGTCTGTTTTCAGACTTTCAGTATAATATAATATAATATAATATAATATAATATAATATAATATAATATAATATAATATAATATATCCATCCATTATCTTCATCATGGGTACACCATGAGCAGGTCGTCAGTCCATATCATAGCCAACATACTCTCACTCACACACTCACACCTACGGGCAGTTTAGAGTGAGCCATCAACCTAAGATAATAATAACAATAATTATAACTATTATCATAACTACTACTACTACTACTACTACTACTACTAATAATAATAATAATAATAATAAAAATAATAATAATAATTATTATTATTGTTGTTGTTGTTTTTATTACAGACTCTAAATAGGACTCTAATATAATATAACACATCGTCGCAGGTATCTCAAAAATGGTACTTTTACAGGAGAGGCCAAAAATTTCCAAGCTATTTTGGAGCATTTCTATTGGTCCGTTCATCGTGACACTGTCACACAGTGTAAACAGCAGCAGTCGCGTTCAAATGATGTAAATATATAAATAAAAATAAATATAGCCAAAGGTGAAGATACATGTTTTATTTGGACAGCGATGATGTGTAAGACGTTCCACTTGCTCCAGTGCCGGAGTGGCTGAGCAGGAGAGTCGGGACCGTTGTGATGGTGTGAAGCTGAGAGAACAGTTGGCTCTACACAGTTCATTACTGCTTCTCAACAACTTTACAGTGGTATAGATAGATAGATAGATAGATAGATAGATAGATAGATAGATAGATAGATAGATAGATAGATAGATAGATAGATAGATAGATGTGGTGGTGTTTACAGTGGTGGTGATGATTACAGTGGTGGTGATGGTGCTTACAATGGTGGTGATGGTGCTTACAATGGTGGTGATGGTGCTTACAGTGGTGGTGATGGTGTTTACAGTGGTGGTGATGATTACAGTGGTGGTGATGGTGCTTACAATGGTGGTGATGGTGCTTACAGTGGTGGTCATGGTGTTTACAGTGGTGATGATGGTGTTTATAGTGGTGGTGATGGTGTTTACAGTGGTGGTGATGGTGTTTATAGTGGTGGTGATGGTGCTTACAGTGGTGGTGATGGTAACCAGGGGTCTCCATGTCTACAACACTAATCTACACATTGTATTTACTATGAAACCCACCAGTGAAGCTACACGTGTCTTCTGAATTTATCTGGATGTTGATGGTAAAATGTGGAAGATCTGAAAATGCTAGGTTTTTTTTGGGGACTATTTGAACCTCACAGCGTCCTGCATGTATCCCTCCACCATGAATGGAGTTTAAGACTGAGATCTTCTCTAAACTATCATAAACAGCGTCTCAGAATCAGACAGTGTATTTATAACATCTACTGTAAGAACTTTCTGTGAGGAGCTTTTAGAGGTGGACCTCTGGTTCCATTCACCACCACTGTGAACGGTTCTGACTGTAACCTTAACTGTTAAATTTTGCAGGAATTTACTCCAAATGTATTTTAGCTAAAACATGTTTAGAGTCTGAAGTTTGCTTATGTGGTTTTAGTGCTGAAGCTACGAGGCTAACGTGGCTAACAGGTAATTGAAGCTAAGTGGTGCTAACAGTAAGTCTAAATCATCACAGACTTGATTTAAAATGTGTGGACGTGTTCAGTAATCTGTAATAATCTGTTTATGAGGCTGAACTGTGTCTGTATTTGTGTCCATGTTCATTAATAACCGTGTGTAAACAGTTTAAGGTGTTAAATCAGGTTTAGTGTGAAGCTTCAGTGACGCTAACAGTCGTGAAATGAATTTACAGTATGTTAAAGTATTTCATTCATCAGAAACGTAATAAAAGCTCATGTGGGTCGAGTGATAGGAATGTGAGACATTATGTACTGTCAGGAACACTTGGAGGAATTTGGCCTCCAGCTCTTCCTAACAGGACTAAACAGGTTAGCATCTGCTTAGAGATCATGTGACCAGGAGAGTAGCAAACTCTGCAAGCAGGTGGGAGGCGTTTCCAGTAAAGTGGCCCATGCACAATGTCTCCAATAAAACGGCCCAAGTACAAGGTAGGCATTTCCAGTAATGTGGCCAGTAGGTGGAAGCACATTGTAGGTGTTTTCAATAAAGTGGCCAGTAAGTGGAAGCACTGGGTTAGTGCTTCCAATAAAGTGGCCAGTAAGTGGAAGCACTGGGTTAGTGTTTCCAATAAAGTGGCCAGTAAGTAAAAGTACAGGGTTAGTGTTTCTAATAAAGTGGCCAGTTAGTTCGAGCACAGGGTAAGTGTTTCTAATAAAGTGGCCAGTGAGTGGAAGCATGAGGTGTTTAAATAAAGTTGCCAGATAGTGGAACACAAGGTCAGTGTTTCCAATAAAGTGGCCAGGGAGGGCATGGACAAGGTAGGTGTGTCTTATAAAGTGGCCAGTGAGTGGAACAC
>CM038717.1:2830695-2953195 GCA_021613375.1 Megaleporinus macrocephalus | reverse complement strand
GGTGATGATGGTGTTTACAGTGGTGGAGATGGTGTTTTCAGTGGTGATGATGGTGTTTACAGTGGTGGAGATGTTTACAGTGGTGGTGATGATGTTTTCAGTGGTGGTGGTGATCTTGTTTATAGTGGTGGTGATGTTTTCAGTGGTGGTGATGGTGTTTACAGTGGTGGTGATGATGTTTACAGAGGTGGAGATGTTGTTCACAGTGGTGATGATGGTGTTTTCAGTGGTGATGATGGTGTTTTCAGTGGTGGTGGTGATCTTGTTTATAGTGGTGGTGATGTTTTCAGTGGTGATGGTGTTTACAGTGGTGGTGGTGATGTTTGCAGTGGTGATGGTGTTTACAGTGGTAGTGATGGTGTTTACAGAGGTGGAGATGTTGTTCACAGTGGTGATGATGGTGTTTTCAGTGGTGATGATGGTGTTTTTAGTGGTGGTGGTGATGTTTGCAGTGGTGATGATGTTTACAGTGGTGGTGATGGTGTTTACAGTGGTGGTGATGGTGTTTACAGTGGTGATGATGGTGTTTACAGTGGTGATGGTGTTTATAGTGGTGATGATGGTGTTTTCAGTGGTGATGATGGTGTTTTTTAGTGGTGGTGATGGTGTTTATAGTGGTGATGATGGTGTTTACAGTGGTGATGATGGTGTTTGCAGTGGTGATGGTGTTTACAGTGGTGATGATGGTGTTTACAGTGGTGATGATGATGTTTTCAGTGGTGGTGATGGTGTATACAGTGGTGGTGATGATGTTTACAGTGGTGGTGATGGTGTTTACAGTGGTGATGGTGTTTACAGAGGTGGAGATGGTGTTTACAGAGGTGGAGATGTTCACAGTGGTGATGATGATGTTTTCAGTGGTGGTGATGGTGTATACAGTGGTGGTGATGATGTTTACAGTGGTGGTGATGGTGTTTACAGTGGTGATGGTGTTTACAGTGGTGATGATGGTGTTTACAGTGGTGATGATGGTGTTTATAGTGGTGGAGATGGTATTTTCAGTGGTGATGATGGTGTTTACAGTGGTGATGGTGTTTACAGTGGTGATGATGGTGTTTACAGTGGTGATGATGGTGTTTACAGTGGTGGAGATGTTTACAGTGGTGGTGATGGTGTTTACAGTGGTGATGGTGTTTACAGTGGTGATGATGGTGTTTACAGTGGTGGAGATGTTTACAGTGGTGGTGATGATGTTTACAGTGGTGGTGATGGTGTTTACAGTGGTGGTGGTGATGTTTACAGTGGTGGTGGTGATGTTTACAGTGGTGGTGATGTTTACAGTGGTGGTGATGTTTACAGTGGTGGTGGTGATGTTTGCAGTGGTGGTGATGATGTTTGCAGTGGTGGTGATGATGTTTACAGTGGTGGTGATGGTGTTTACAGTGGTGGTGATGATGTTTACAGTGGTGGTGATGATGTTTACAGTGGTGGTGATGTTTGCAGTGACTGCTTGGCAGATTCTGCTGCTTACATCGACACTCGTGAGAATAGTTCAGCAATAAAATCTGGTTTGAATGATTTTCTACTCCAAAGTCAGCAGATCAGCCAAAACAGACTTCTGTAGTTTTGAACTTTGGCTAAAATGCTGCCCTGCAAACACGGTTACGTTACAAATTGTTTTGGTGCCCACATCATCGAAATGTCATTTCTTCGAAAGTTGTAATGTCACGTTACAACATCCTGACAACTTTTATCACAACCTTCTGGAATTCACACGTTTTATTACGTCAGCATGGAATTTTGCTAAGTTGCCAACAGGTAGTTATAATACTGTAAACAATGTTATTTCCCAACAAACACACTTTACTTATTACATTTTCTGAACAAGGCTGTTACAACATCACTATTAAATAAAGCTGTTTACGTTTTTATAACCACCTATTGGCTGCTTTACAAAATTCCATGGAATTCCTAGCAAATATAATGGAACGTATGAAGCATTCCAGGAGTTTGTGACCATGTACCGACAATGTTGCCACTACGTTCTCACAATGTTGTGAAATAATGTTGTGAACACCGGAACAATATATTGTCACAACGCTGTCACGATGTTGTTTGTAGGGTTTGTAGTGACTACGTGCTGTTTTGGTGTTTTTATATCTGACAACATTGTGAAAACATAGTGGCAACGTAGTCACAACCACCTGGAATTCTTCATATGCTCTGTTATGTCTGCTTGGAACTCCATGGAATTTTGCTAAGTTGCCAACAAGTCGTTATAATATTGTATGACAACGTTATTTCCTAACAAACACACAATGTTGTCACAATGTTGTCTACTTTACTTTATATGTCGTCCGAACAACATTGTCACAACGTTACTACTAAATAACGTAGTTTATGGTATTATAACCACCTGTTGGCTACTTTACGTAACCGTGTTTGTAGGGTTAGTAGTGACGTTGTGACAAGGTTGTTTAGATAACGTAAAATGCACCTTTCGACAATGTTGAAAGAATGTGGACTATGTTGTGACAACCTTGTGTGTTTGCTGGGTAACAGACATTTGTGGGAATGTGTTTGTGTTTCGGTGACTATTGACTTTCATTGTTTGTAGTCGCTGTTGGTCCAGCAGCTCCCGCTCCAAACTACTCAAATAGAATTCCGACACCGACCGTGTTTCCGTTGACTGACTGTATTTTGGAGGAACAGAAAATCGTGTATATTTAATTTTCAGCCCAACTATTCCTTTAACTGGGGCTAATACAGCAGCAGGAGCCTCCCTTTGGGATGGATTTGGGAATCTGGGCATTCTCTCCGTTCCCAAATGTGTGGACGGTGTTTTCCTGAGCGAGTTACTCGTTAAACAGCAGACGAATCGCTCTGCAGTCTCAGAAACTCCTCTCAGCTCCGCTTCAGACGAACAGACACACAAACACGAAACACTCGGTCTGAGTCTCCGCCGAGCAGTAAAGCTGAGGGTTTGCGGTGTGAACGCGCGCGCGCACGTGCACGCACACGTGCTCGCGCTCGACCGAGCACGTGCGCGCGGCCGCTGCGTGCTTCACTCCCCCTTTGCGTGCGCGTGCGCGGCGGGAGCGACGGCCAGTTCATTTCGATTCTTTCGAATGGTCCGGTTAAACGATTCACTGAATCGCCGGACTGAACGCATCTCCCCTGTGCGCGGCCGGAGTCGGTTCAGCGAGTGAATCTTAAGCCAGACAGACTCGAAAGACACGAATGTACAAAAGACTGTGATTAATTGCAATTCGGGGCAAATAAACATATAGTTTAAGAACCAATGCGAGTCATGCTGTGCTGTAAAATGATCCATAGCATTTTCGACCCCGTGTAATGTCGCTGCTGGGCAGTTTTATCATAATCTGTAATACATGAAATTAAAGTAAAGGCACTAAAATACATCGAGTTAGTTCATTTTTTAAATATTTTTATCCTTGTTATTGTTCATAGGACGACTTCTTGTGAGTTTACTTACAAACGTTTTTAAAAAATAGGCAATATCTTATCTCTGAACTTACTACTATGAATCGTGCAGAGGTATATATTGTTACAAAGGTTTTAATTTCTTTAATATTGTGTTCTAACACGTAAAAGATCAAATAAAACAAATAAAAAATGTCGATTCATGTCGAATTCTTAACCGCGAGTCGATTCAGTTTGTGCCCTGAAAGGGCGCGGTTCAAAAGAACCGATTCGCCGGGGAGTCGAACTCCGCCAGCGTGCGCGTTCCCGTGGGTGGCGTGGTGGAGTTTCAAGCAGACCAGACTGTCGGAGATCAGCACGATTCTAATACTAATTTTCGGAGAGATTCAGCTCAGAAATCGATTACTGAATGGTGGCGGCTTGCTCTTGTGTACATGTTCTAATCCGAATCGGCCACTCTGCGTCTTAGACTGAAGTCGTTTTGGTCTAGGAGTAGAGTGGAGTGGAGGACGGACGCGAGGCACACGGGAGAAGCTTTCGGCAGGGATTCTGGGATTCTCATCTGGTCGGTGAACTTCAGAGCACGTTTTTTGGAGGGCTTCGAGGAAAGGACAGCACAGAGGAGCGAAGGAGAGAGAGAGAGAGAGCGAGAGAGAGAGAAAGGAGAAATGGCCGCTCAGGTGGAGACTCTCCTACCGAGCAACCCTCTGCTGAAGAAGGGCGAAGAGGAGCCCGAAGGCCCGCAGAAGAAGGAGCTCCAGCAGGCCGATGGAGCATGCGGGAGAGCCGGTCTTGAGCAGAGCCTGAAGCCGGAGAAGGAGAACGTGGATCATGAGATGATGGTGTCCGGCGTGGAGGAGAGCGCAAAACGGAGTAGCAAAAAGGAGTTTACTGAAGCACCTCCGCCCAAGGTGAACCCCTGGACTAAGAAGCTGAACCCGGTGACCGTGGTCAGCGTGAACGGACAAGCGCACAACGGTTAGTTTATGCTTTATTTCATTCCTCTGATTATTTTGTTTTGGGGTCCAGCATTTCGCTCCAGCCTTCATGCTGCCATGCTCTGCTGCTAACGGTGCTTGCTGTCACACTAAAGGTAGCACATGCTTGCCGACTTCGGGGGTCTTTCGGCTCTTTTTGGGGGTCTTTTAAACCCGGGAGTGGCTTTATTTTACACACACATCCTCCGATATGCTACTCGGACCTGTTTCTAGTCTCGCTAATCTGTTTATACAGTTGACATGTGCTTGTTAGCACGCAAGCTAACGCAGTTTCTGTGGTAAAAAATTTGCGTACACTTGAAATTGTTTGTGTATTCGTCGCCTTGTTTATTTACAGACACGGTGGAAGCGATCTGGGGTCAAAACTTGCAGGCAAGATGAAAAACAGACGTGCTTTATGAGGTTTATGTGCTACCGTGCTTGCTGGATGTAGCTTGCTGCTAACTAGGAGACAGATAGGGGTTAGCTTTAGCATTAGCCGTAGCGGTACATCTGCTTCAAGGCTCTGTGGCCGCAAATAAGCAGACTTTGGATTTCTTTGCCAGACAAATGGACACAAAAGCACACTTTGCTGCACACGTAACTGTTGTTGGTGCGTATTTGAACTTTTTATTTGAGTTAGCTCATGCTATTTTTGTGGCTAACAATAGCCGCCCGGGCCTACCGAGCCTAGCGCTGGTTTTCGCACGAAATGGTACAAATCCGTACTTTCTGGGGTTTATTTGAAGCTTTTTGGCTTCTGTGTGTGAATTAAGACCCGTTCACTGTGAGTTCCCACATGTTTTAATGGTGTTGTGAAGAATTACGGGTGGAAACAGCAAGCTGGAATTAGCTGCTTGCGCGAATTCTCCCGTCCACCTTAAATGGTGCAGTAGTAACATTAGGGCGCCTCAGGCACTAGACTAGAGCTACGGCACCATTTAAGGTGGACCGGAGAATTCGCGCAAGCAGCTGGCGAACGGGCAGCTTCGCCGTGTAGTCCACGTGTTTGCTCAGCTTCGGCTCTTTGAGCCCAGTTTCTTCCTAAATGCGCACATTTTCAGCAGGAATTGAGACTTTTAAAGCCGGGACTCTCTACTTTTGTCCAACTTTGTGTCCGCAGTGTCCCTCTTGCGCGTTTACGACCGTTAAAAACCATGCAAATAGTCAAGCGTGCTAGCTGTTAGCTTTAATCACAGCTTGTTATGTAACACCAGGAGGACACTCAGATGATTTCTACACCACGTTTAGACACCTTTTAGCGTCCTCTAACGAAACCCCGGCCCGCTGGATCTCCTTTTAATAACAGCTCACTATTAAAAACAAGGACGTGTATAAGAATGACGAGAGTTTAAGCTATCCCATAATCCTCCTGCATGAAGACAACGTGGTTTGGGACCATGTGACTCGACATAGCGTTGAGTAGATGGGGCTGTGCAGCTTCGCAGGCCTCTGTACGTGCAGTTTGTGGTAGACATGTAGGTGTTGGCTGGTTTAGAGGACGTAAATAAAAAGCCTGTTGGCCTTTTGGTGGTCTCTCCCTGCCCCACCCCTCCCCCCTTACACGTGGAATAAAGCAACAAGCATTGAAAGGCAACTTGAGTATTTATTTTCCAAAAAGGAACTGCATGATTAAATGGTTAGGATAAGATAAACAAGAGGTATCCAGAGTGTCAAGGTTGGTTCACAGTGGTGGTGAATGGAACCAGACGTCCCACCTTTTAAAGCCCCCTCATAGAAAGTTGTTGGGTGTTCCACAAAGCAGGATTCCTCAGTTAGCCAGATAACTCAAGCCCTAAAAAAGCCTGTCCTATAGAAGACGGTCTCTCAGCTCTTCTCCCAGGACAGACTTCATCTTTGTTCTTATAAGTATCTGGCTAACTGAGAAGTCCTGCTATGTAAATCCACGAAAAGCCCCCAGAGAGCAGCTGTACAGGAAAGGCCAACATCCTACTTTACTTCGAATGTAAGTCAATGCAACCAGAATTCCCCACCCAAGCTGTTTTGCAGCATATCCATTCATCCAGTCCTCACAAAGTTTTCACACAATGTAAATGACAGAGTGGAGATGCATGTTTTTATCTGGACAGCGACAATATTTTAACATCTGTCTATAGTGGAAGGATACATACAGACCTGAAGTGGCTCAAGACGACATTCAGATTGTCTAGATTGTTTTATCATTATATGAAAACTCCTATATGGGTTCGCTGGTGGGTTTGATAGTTAATACAATGTGTATATATATATATATGTTGTACACATGGAGACATCTGGTTCCCATCACCACCACTGTAAACACCATCTGAACCATTTCACACCAAAACCCACTCTAAATCTCTCAAACACTGATTTGTGCAGAAATTTTGAAAACAGTGGTGGAATTCCCCTTTTATATTCAGTCAAAGCAGCATAGAGGGTGATAATAGGGCTTCACAATAGACAGCTTAGATTTGTATAGTATATACAGATTAAGGCTCTGGATCACATGTTACATAGCAATGTGTAGTATTTTAGTCATATTGGTTTATATACTGAACAAAAATACTCAGCACTTTGTTCTGGAGTGTTACTCTAAAAAAGTTACTATAGAAAGTTACTCTATTAATATTTAGCACAGTTGAAAGAGTAACTGTTTTTATACTGACATCACGATCTAAAAGTGTAATTGTTTCAAGAGCTGATATTTAAACTTGCGCAAATAAAGTGCTTTTGCTTTTTTGACCCAATAACTTGTAAACTGTCATCTCTCTCAGAACAGCCCAGAAACAAAACAAAACAAAAATATAATATATACTGGAGCCACTCCCTGGGTAGAACATGGACAGGTCACCAGTCCATCACTTGGGCTAACACACACTCACACCTGCGGGCAGTTTAGAGTGAGGATCCTAACATGCATGTGTTTGGACTGTGGGAGGAAACCAGAGTACCCGGAGGAACCCACTCAAACGCAGAGAGACCATACACACTCCACACAGAACCACCCAGACCGGGAATCCAACCCAGATCATCTTACTGTATAGAGACCGTGTGGACCACAACACCACCGTGTCACCTGAACATGTAAACATTTGAGACTTTTTGTCAAACCAGTAAATTAAACAGTGTTGACAGTAAATGGCGCTGTTGTGAAACTTTCATCACTTAAAATACATTTAATTTAATAAATCTGGAGCAGAACATGGACAAAAATGTTGCTGCTGTGTGGTTAAACTAATTTAGATAAATTAACCAGATATATCTGCTTGGCTGTGGTCAGAAACTGACCCCTGTACAGGGACTGGAGATCGCTATGACCGTCCAAACAGCCTAAAAATACATGTATCTATCGTATAATCCTATAGTGTAGATCCACATTCGTTCATACGAGCCGTGTGGTCAGTAATGTGGGTATGTGAAAAATATATATTTAGCATATTTGTTATTTTTTTTTGTTGCATTTGTGTTACAGTTAAAAACACAGTTTGATGTCCAGATCTGTTCCTATCGATCATCAGCGTTTTCTTAATGTTAATAATGAGTCAGTGTTGAGTTGGTACAGAGGTTTGACCCACAGTAGCTGCCAAAATATGAAGCCTCAGTACTTCAGTGATGGTAAAACATCTTGTTTGCTGTATGTATCACCATTCTTGTCTTGTTTTTATTTTTTTACATCATTTTAATGCGCCATCTGCCGTGATGAAGGATGAACGGACCAATAGAAGTGCTCCAAAATGGCTTGGACGATATTCTGGTTCCATTGAATTACATTGAAAGTGTTTCTGTTCTCTACTGTAAAGTTGTTTTACTTCTTGTCTCCTATGTACTGGAGTATTTGTACTAAAGAGTTCAGTACTAAGAGTTATTCAAGTATTGTTTTGGAGCGTGTAAACTTAAACCTTCAACCATAAAGGTGAACTCCACCAATTTTTCCAATGCTGCACATTGAAATGTAAACATGAGCCATTCAGAGCCAGCAGTCTCCATGTCTACAACTCACATCTACACATTGTATTTACTATGAAACCCACCAGTGAAGCTACACGTGTCTTCTGAGTTTATCTGGATGTTGATGGTAAAATGTGGAAGATCTGAAAATACTAGGTTTTCTTTGGGGACTATTTGAACCTCACAGCGTCCTGCATGTATCCCTCCACCATGGATGGAGTTTAAGACTGAGTTCTTCTCTAAACTATCATAAACAGCGTCTCAGAATCAGACAGTGTATTTATAACATCTACTGTAAGAACTTTCTGTGAGGAGCTTTTAGAGGTGGACATCTGGTTCCATTCACCTCCACTGAACCGTTCTCACTCAGTAAGTTTGTCTAATGATGTAGATGTTGGAGGTGGTGCTGATGTGATGAAGAGAGGTTTGAGCTGAACTGAAAGATGAGCTGATATCGAGCAACAGATTAAGAACCACCAAGAAAACAAACCACCACATACTAAAGTGTTGAGCTACAACTGGTGTGTTGGCGGTTGGTGGACCTCGATACCGAGGAGCTCCACAACGTCTGTGGTTTGGTTTTCTTTTACTGTCCTGTGGATCAACCAGCACCACACACTCAACTCCGCCCCTCTCGTCATTAACGTTACACTGTTTACTTACCATAACGTACGCTATTAAATCTATCACCAGTGTTCACCCCTAGATCACCCTTACACACTACAATACTCACTCCTACTGACCACCAGTGTTCACCCCCAGATCACCCTTACACACTACAATACTCACTCCTACTGACCACCAGTGTTCACCCCCAGATCACCGTTACACACTACAAGACTCACTCCTACTGACCACCAGCACCATCAGCTCAGCTAAGTTTTCACGTGGAGTCCGTTATGGCGTGTGTCTGGTGTAGTTTATGGCGCGGTTGACGCTGAGTTGAGTGTACGGAGCTGACGGCGTGCCAGTGCCTGTGGATAGATTACAGAAGGGTATTAGGAACCTGCGGTGAAGCAACCTGTCTCCTGGAGGGTTTACCATCACCTACACGCCTCCGTCACCGTCAGCGCTGTTAGCCCCTCAGACTGATGCTTTGGCTGTGGGCCTTTAAAGCCTATGAGCTGGATGACGTACTGGTGGTCTGTACTGATATACAGCGATACTGACTGTGTGATATAGCATCAGTTAAGAAGCTTCATAATACACATGTTGTGTATATTTTAATAATGCTCATAATATCGCAACAGGATAACTTCACCAACAGTATGAAATTATCATTATTGTTTAATGACTGTGATGTCAGTACTTGTTATTACTGTGATAAATGTCCAGTCATATCACAGTATTTTTCAGAAGTGTTAAAACAAAAGTAATATTAATTTTACTGGGTATGTGCTTTGTATTGGCCACACAAACTGTATTAATTCTAGATTAACTGTATTAATGCGAAATATTTAATACATTTATATGAATCATGTATTAAGTGTTGTAGCGCCAGCTTATTAACCCTATTAATGTGTTATTAGAGAATGTTGACTGCGTTAAAGCTAGACTATTTATTAATACTAGATTCCTAATTCTGAGTGCTATTTTATTATTTAGTTTATTTAGTTCATTATCTACATTAAGGCTAATTCATTAACTGTAACACTAGTTTATTAAGCATTAATGCTAGTTTATAAACTGTATTATGCTAAGTTATTAACTGTAATGCTAGGTAATTAACTACATTGAGGCTAGATTATTGACTATTATTGCTGGTTTATTAACTGTATTAATGGTAGTTTATTAACTATATTAGCACTAGTTTATTAAGCATTAATGCTAGTTTATAAACTGTATTATGCTAAGTTATTAACTGTAATGCTAGGTAATTAACTACTTTGAGACTAGTTTATTGACTATAATTGCTGGTTTATTAACTGTATTAACACTTGTGTATTAACCATTAATGCTAGTTTATAAACTGTATTATTGCTGGTTTATTAGCCGTGTTATGCTAGGTTATTAACTGTATTAAGTGCATTAATGCTAATTTATTAACTTCATTAAGGCTAGATTATTGACAGTATTATTACTGGTTTATTAACTGTATTAATACCGTCTAGATGGATAATTCTGATGCTAAATATTAGTGTATTTGTTAGATTTTTTTGCTCCCATGCAACACTTTTTTTTATGTAAGTGGCCTTTAATGCACGTATGTAGCAAGTAAACACTAAACCAAGTCCAGCAAACCTCTAATACCTGATATTAGAACCCGGCCAGTGTGTATTTATATTATAATCTGATACAGTGGGTTCTAACAGTCCAGGACTGACTCGGCAGTCTGACTCCTCCAGATAAAGTCACTGTGCTGGTGTTAATGGAAGGTGAAAGGCAGCAGATGCTGGTTTTATAGGATGAGTGCAGGTTTTCAGGGCTGATCTGAGAGAGGGACGTTTGCAGTGAGTGAATTTGGTGGGGAATTGAATTAAACGCAGTAACAGCTACGCGACTGTGTGATAAACGCTGTTGCTGCAGTAAACTAATACAAACCGCATGTGCACGTGGTGCGTCGGATCAGTGCTACATTAGTTTACATTAGTGCTGAAATTAAGGGATCACTGTGGGGGTTGTAGTAGTATGTAAATGTAAGCTGATGGTTATCTTACTGGCTACATTTGCTTATACCGTTATTGAATAATTGAAACCGAGCGGAGACTCTCTCAGGTAAAAGCTGTACTGTCTCTTTAATTAGCTCTGCTGTTCATCGCTGATCCTACTCTACCTTTATTCCTGTCTTAGTTCTGTTAGAGATGCTGGGAACAGGGTTTGGGCTGCTTTCAGATCAGTGAAACCTGCCTTATATGATTAAATAGCTTATAAACTGACTAACCAGCTGGAATATTGTTCACATGCCTCGTGTCTCATTCGCTCGTTTCCCATCACCACAACTCTCCACTACTGTCCTACAAGACCCGTCTCACCCCCCGCCTTAGCCTCATTCCTGTCTCATCTCGGTCCCGTTTCTGTCTCGTCTCGTTCCCGTTTATGTCTTCTTCCTGTCTCAGTCCCATCTCTGTCTCATCCCCTTTTCGTCTCTGTCTCTTCTCGGTCTCGTTCCTATCTCTGTCCCCTTCTCGTATCGTCTCTGTCTCATCTTCATTCTTGTCTCGTTCCTGTCTCATTCCCATTTCGTCTTTGCCTCAACCTCGTTCCTGTCTCGTCTCATTCCAGTCTCTCTTCTTCCCGTCTGTTTTCTTCCTGTCTTGTCCCATTCTCGTAATGGTAATCATAGAGTCTGTATAAAAGTCACTTGGCTGTCAGTCTTGTACTCCAAGACTGAGTTTTCCTGTTTCACCTTAAACGGTGCAGCAGTTACATTCTGCCTCCTCATACGTAACCGACTGCAGTTACAAACTTCTGTAGACGGTGTGTTTGTGTGTAGTGTTGTTATCCGCTGAGTGACCAGTAACGTGTTGAACTCTGTTTCTGTGATTGTGTAGTTTTGTGTGAAGCTGTTGAATTTACTCAGCACTAATACGGACAGTTACAGAGGTGTGTATGTGTGTGTTTCTCCGCCCTTTTTTATCTCTGTCTTTCTGTCTTTCTCTCTCTCTCTCTGTGTTGGAGGGTTGGCGGGGTGGGGGTTGGTTGGGTGTTGGTGGTTGTGTGTGGGTGGGTGTGGCTGCTCTGCTCGAAGCTGATCATACACACACCTCTCAGAGAGAGAGACCAAGGGAAACAGAGAGGGGAAGAGAGACAGACAGACAGAGGGAGACACAGAAAGAGACAGACAGAGAGGGAGGGAGACATACTATGAGAGGGGGAGAGAGACATACTATGAGAGAGGAAGACAGACAGAGGGAGACAAAAAGAGACAGACAGAAGGGTAGAGAAACACTATCAGAAGGGAAACAGACAGAGAGAGACACTATCAGAGAGGAGACAGACAGAGAGACAGTCAGTCAGAGAGGGAGACACAGAAAGAGAGACAGAGTCGAAGAGAGTGAGACACAGACAGACAGAGGGAGACACAGAAAGAGACAGACAGAGAGGGAGAGACATATTATCAGAGAGGGTGACCGATAAAGAGACAGTCAGACAGACAGGTAGACATGGAAGGAGACAGACAGAGAGAGAGAGACAGTCAGTCAGTCAGAGAGGGAGAGAGACAGAGGGAGAAAAAGAGACAGACAGAGAGAGAGAGAGACAGACACAGAGAGAGACAGACGGAGAATAATGAAAATAACTGAATAATGTGAAACTTGTCCGTTAGTGCTGGAGCATGATGACTAAGCGAGGGAGTGTGAAGTCACCTTGTGGGTCATGTGACCTGCAGTGATTTTTTTATTTATTTATTTATTTTTTGTGTTGTTTGTCTCAGAATTACACACATTTGCTGCAAATTACAATCATGGATGGATACATGGTTTGTGTATATAAAGTGACTGTACAGTATAGGGCTAAAGCTGTCTTATGTAAGTTAATGGAACCAGAATTCTGTGGGTCTGTTCATAATCATTATAACGGCAGTATATAATTTAATATTTATAGATGTTAATACATATTTGTTCTTTGAACAGCAAAAATATGGCTTTATATCCATATGACAGGTTTAGTCTTAATATTTAGACTTAGTATTTTGTGTGAACGCAGCCTGTGGATGGTTCTGGTGGTTCTGGTTCTGTGTTTGTTGAGCTGAGTGACTGGTTTGACTGTATAAAGGATGACTGTGTCTGTCTTGCTGTGTCACTCTGCGGCTGTGTGTATGAATATCTAGCGTGATCTGTGTCCGTCACTCTGCTGGGTTAATTACCGGGGCAGCATAATTTTATCCAGCCTGATTTAAAAGTGTGTGAGCTGCTTTATTAGCAGTGTTATTAATGCTATTATGCAATAACAGGCCATATATCATGATTTACTGTGAAAACCAGAGTTTAGAATCTTCATCTCCGCCAAATAGCTGGAACGGAGTAGTCCTCGTTTTACAACCACGTTTTGGGACGACTGAGCCGCGAGATCGGCAGCCCAATCAGACTCCTCCGATCAAACCGCTGAATACTCGACCGTTTGGTGTCGCCGGTATGAAAGTTATTGTGCAGACGATGTAAAAAGAAAGCCTCTCTGCGTCTTTGCTGACTCACAGCTCCTTCCTCGCAGGCCTGCTGGGGCTTTGGCCAGGATTTGTTGCAGAGTCATTCCTCAGACTGCTGACTGAGGTTGAGTAAGTGTTTATGAAGCGGAAGAGGAAAAGTCAGGCGTAACGTCGCAGCCACAGCCGCTTCTCCACAGCACAGTGTCTTCAGCCGCGCTGGGTTTATAACACGGTCATCCTAGATTACACCATCCGCTCACTTCACCTTGAAACACAGCAGCAAACCACAAGCCACTAGGACTGAGTATTGTCAAGAACCTGGCAGTACGATACGTATCGCGATACAGCAGTCACGATTCTATATGTTGCGATACACTGTGATATAGGACTGGGCTATAAAACAATAACGATAATTATCGTAAAACCTTTTCTTGAAAGAACTAATAGACATACTCGATAGAAAGTCAATTATCGATTATTCCGTCCATATTTTGAGAGTTAACAACATATAGCCAATAAGAATAGCGCTGCCCCAAACCTATCAGGTGGCTGAACTAGAGTTCCAGCCGTTTCATGTTTGGTTGACGCACACAGCACAGAGTGTAGACGTAGCGGCAGCTTAACCCACGTACTAGTAATCTGGTTACTGCAGGCGTCACAGTCGAGCAGAGAGAATAAAATAAGAGAAAACGTTAAACTACTACTGAAAGAAACATGATACACGTGTTAATAATCTATTAATAATCTATAAGATAAGATAAACAGGTAAACAGGTGCTGTCCTGCTGCTGTGTTGTTGAAGCTCTACGGGATGTTTGATCTTCAAGGTCTCGTGTGTAGCAGTTGTACAGTTGTGATCATCTCCACTGTGCAGAGCTGACAGAGCACCACACTGTTGTGTTTCTGTGTGAAACACTCCCACAACGTTAGATGAACGTGAGTGATTGTTTGTAGCTGCAGCTCGCACTCCGGATAAATCCATGCTTTCCGTAGTCGTGCCCCCTTAGTGACACATCGACACGTTATGCTAATCGACGTAATTTCGTAATGGATTAAGATAAATATATATATACTGTAGGAGTTCGACTGAGAACGCTGAGGCAAAGTTGACTTTATAACCAAAGGAGTAGGAAACTTTATTTTCTACCGAAAAGCAGAATCGCTAAACCAACTCACCACTATGAGTGAACATAAACAGACTTCTTTTCTCAGCCCGAGCTTAAAGGGCCAGCAACAGCCTGCCTAACACAGTGTCTGTATGAAGACTGTTCATGTATTTGAAATACAGTTGTGTAATGTTCTATAATACATTTCTGATAGAAAATAAATCAGAGGATAAACAATTTAACAAAATGTTTACATGTTGATATCTTCACTTCTTAAAGTAAAAAGGCAATAGTGATTTGATTTATATTGTGACATGTATCGATATCGACCGATATGGAAAAAAAAATTGTGATAAGATTTTTTTTTTTCCCCCATATTGCCCAGCCCTACTGTGATATTGAAAGCATGTGAGCTGCTTTATTAGCATTATTATTGTTATTATGCTAAAGTAAGCCATATATTATAATTTATTGGGGAAAAAAAGTTCAAAATCTGATATTCATAGATGACTGGGCTGCAAGATGGGCAGCCAGGTTAGGCTTTTTTTAAGCCAGGTATGAGGTCACTATGCAATAGGTCATATATCATGATTTATTGGGAAAATTTATTATTGAGTTTTTTTTAGCTTCACCAAATAACCAGAATGGAGTGATGCTTTTTTATAGCCACGTTTTGGCACGACTGGGCTGCGAGATTGGCAGCCCAGTTAGGCTTCTTGGATCGAACTATCGACTAAGCCGTTTTAAACAAGGCATCAGGTGACTTAGGCCACGCACGTGGTGGCATTTTTCCATCCGACATGGTTACAAAAGTGTGTGAGCTGCTTTATCAGCTGTGTTATTGATGTTATTATAATAAAATAAGCCATATATCATGATTTATTGGGAAAAACAGAGTCCAAAAACTGATATTCAGCTCCGCCATGTAGCCAGAATGGAGGGATGCTTGTTTTATCACCACATTTTGGAACGACTGGACTGCGAGATCGGCAGCCTAGGTAGGCTTTTTTGGATCGAACCGTCAATTTAATCCCTTTTAAACCAGATAAAAGTTACTTATGCCATGCAGGGTCAGCATTTTTGCATATGGTGTGATTTTAAAAAGGATGTGGACTGCTTTATTAGTTGTGTTATTGATGTTATTATAATAAAATAAGCCATAGATCGTGATTTATTGGGAGAATACTTCAATGTAGCTTTTTTTAAAACGGCTGATGGGTATGGAGAATTTAGCGGGGTTTGTTATGTGGACGTGAGTATTTTATTTTGACATTCCTTTTTTTTATTTTATATATGATGTGATGCGTCCTCTGCTTCAGAGTATTATGTACTGTCCTGAAGTCGAAAGGACAGATAGGCTGCAGGAAAAAATCCTAAACGCTGTGTAACATCATGACTAGGGTGTAAGAAAATATCGAATATTGGGATATTATGTTTTGTGATACTGTATCAATTCTCAAAAACAGTATCGATACACAGATTCCTGGCCGACTGTGAATCATTGTTTGTTGTGTATAAACCTCAGACCACTAGATGGCAGTGATGTTATCCATGTTTAGCTCCAACATTAACAAGCAGCACAAGGGCGCAGTGCTATTGTAAGCATTAATAAACCTGTTCATATAGTGGTGTGTTTTAATAGTACGGTTTGAAAAATTGCAGTATATTGAAATTGATATATATATTTCTGCATCTTATAAACTCAGCAGTTAAACTTGTGGCAGTACAGGTCCTCCAAAATCTCTTAACTTGTCTCAAAGTTTTCTGTCCTTGTATGCGCTGAGCGCTGCAGTAGAGGCACTAACTGCTCCAGGTTTTCTGTGTAAGAGTTCAGAGACGAGGTCCAGGTCTGGCTCTGGGAACGCTGGGAATCTGAGCGTTGTAAGCTGCTAACAGTTTACGGAGCACAAAGAGTTTGTGTTTAGCGTGCTTCTACACCGAGGGCAGTGGGCCGTAGTGGACGCTGTGCTGGTTGTGTCGGGGGTTTATTGCTGTCGGGCTTTGTGTGACGTCTGAGTACATGTAAGGAGCTTTACCGTTAGCGCTTAGCGAGAGCTGCTGTAGTGACTCGCTGCTGCGCTGCCGTGGTTAGAGCCGCTGGTATAGGGCCAGTACGCTCGGGTCAACTTGATTAATAACCACTGATTAAAACGTACCTTATTAATAACTCTGTGATGATTTTCTGCCTTCTGATTGGTTGGAAAGTCCAGGTTGGAACAGACAAAGTAGCTCAATATTTTAAAAACATTACCATGCAGCACATCACTAAATCCAATTAAACAGCTCTAATTAACAACTCGTTAATTAAACCTGCAGTGTTGTAGTACTGATTGATGGTCTGACTGATATGACTG
The DNA here is from genome assembly GCA_021613375.1 of Megaleporinus macrocephalus. Taxonomy (NCBI): domain Eukaryota; kingdom Metazoa; phylum Chordata; class Actinopteri; order Characiformes; family Anostomidae; genus Megaleporinus; species Megaleporinus macrocephalus. The sequence continues at coordinate 2,936,362 of CM038717.1, read as the reverse complement.
ATAATCAAGATTATTAATATTGCCTTGTTTCCCAGCTCTGCTCCTGAGCTGTAGCTCATTATAATTTAAAAAAATGTAACTTTATAGCTTTAACCTGTTTATAAATTAAACAGGAAGAGGTTTAAATATATTTAATATAATTTAAATATATTAAATATAATATAATTTAAATATATTTAATGCTAAGATTTTTGTAGTTAATTTTTGTTTGTGTCTGTGTATATGTCTGTTAATATAGATCATCGGACGAAGGCTCTATTTTAGTGAATGACTCGCTGAAGTTTGCTGAGTGTGTGTTTTGTCAGAGCCCTTAGCTGGTTTAGGTCTGTCTTAGACAGTGCGCTCCCGAAGCTGTTTATACTCCTCATACTCTGTGCTGGTTTGTTGGGAGATGATGGAACAGATTAGCTGTGGAGTGATCTTTAATGGCTGCTTTCTTACAAAGTCTCAAAACTGCCGTCTTCTAAGCAGCGTCAGTCTTTTCAGATCCAGACCAGCTCCACGCGAGTGAAGATGATCCTCATGTAGGAGTTAAATCTAAGGTGGTAGACAGCGAGGCTGGCAGTGTCTGAGTTTCTTCACCTGGCACAGTGTGTTCACTTACTTCCAGCTTTAGGTTTGTTGTTTAGCCAGCCATGCTAGCTTTAGCCTATGCTAGCACACAGTATGGGCACTCTCAATGCGCACTCGCAGTAGCCTGAGCGTGCAGTAATGAGCTCGTGGAGTCAGTAGCGTACTCAAACGTTAGCTCGGACATCGTTAACACGTCAATTAAGATATTATCACAGACGTTATATATCACGCTAATAATACAATATAATATAACCAATAATAAATAAATAAATAAATGGTTTTAGAGATTTTACTATGTTAAATACTTGTTAACAGTTGTTATTATGGTGACTGTATTTGTTGAAATTAAGAGATTCTGCTTCTGAACATACTGGTGAAAAGGTACTGGCCACCTGTAACACTGACTGGTGGTGGTTTTACATACCAGTGATGATGAAAGCTGCTTGTTTGATACATTGTACTGAGTTTACTGTGGTTGTTGTGTGTTTGTATATCGATGTATTGCTGGGTTTTTTATTCTTCTTTTTTTTTCTTTTTTCTTTTTTTTTTCTTTTTTAGATTCTATACATTATGAAAATGGTCGTTGTTTGGTTCCTGAGCTGCTTCTGTTTCTGCTGAACTAATTTTCTCATTTCTTTCTCTTTTGATCTAAAACAGAGCAACCGGCGCCGGCCAAGGTGGTGAGAGCTGGAAACCCCAGAGCCAGGAGAGGAGCAAAGGTAGGTTCCTGCACCAATGTTCACGATACATTCGTTTTTAATGGTGTTCTCAGACTGCCGCACTCGTGGCCACTAAGGGTTCTTCTGATGAGATGCTGCAGAAGAACCACTCTACAGTTCACAGTTCTTTTGAAGAACCATGTTTGTAAGTGAGATGTACGAGTGTAAAGAACCTCCACGTCATGTGAAGTGTTTCAGAGCAGTTTACTGTTAGCATTGTCAATATTAGGGAGTCCTGATTAGTCCTGATCCAGGACCTGGGCTCATTTAGTGGGAGGGACTCTTCACTGCTAGTTTGCTTACACACAAGAATTTCTTCTGAACACTCACCTTACTGTGTGTAGGTCTGCAGAACAGTCGCTTAACAGCTCGCTGTTCTTTATTATTTGAAACTGATATCTTTATCATGCTATACTGGTCAGGGTTCTGCCGGCTGCTTTCTGTGGGGCAGTAGTGATCTGGAGGTTAAAGAACCAGTCTTGTGACCAGAAGGTCGCTGGTTTGATCCCCTCAACAAACAGATCACGACTGAAGTGCCTTTGAGTAACGCATACAAACGTAGTGTGCTTATGTGGGTGTTTCACTGACCCCTATTTTGTGTTCATTAGTGTGTGTTTTTCATGACCCATAGTTTGTGTTCACTAGTGTGTGTTTTTCACTGACCCATAGTGTGTTCTCTAGTGTATGGGTGTTTCACTGACCCCCTAGTGTGTGTTCTCTAGTGTATGGGTGTTTCACTGACCCATAGTTTGTGTTCACTAGTGTGTTTTTACTGACCCATAGTTTGTGTTCACTAGTGTATGGGTGTTTCATTGACCCATAGTTTGTGTTCACTAGTGTGTGTGTTTCACTGACCCATAGTTTGTGTTCACTAGTGTGTGTTTTTCACTGACCCATAGTTTGGGGGGTTCATTGCACAAATGGTTTTATTACAGAGGTGAAATTGTTTATTCTGTTGTCATTTGACCAAATGTAATCTGGTTCTGGAGAACAGCTCTGATGTGAAAGCTCCTTCATGGTATAGCTTTAAATATAAATCTCTTTTTCTACTTCTGTTTTTAAAAATGAGAATATTATTCAGTTAATGTTGGAAACCTTTTATTTTTTCAAGGTCGGCGATTTTGGAGATGCGAACAACTGGCCGACCCCCGGAGAGATCGCTACAAAGGAGGTTCAGGTGAGTTTATTTACTGAGGCTCGTCATAGTCTCCTAAAAATAATGTTAAAGCATTTCTTGAGTATATTAAACGCTAAATTAAGAGCCCGCGCTGTTTATGTCACACTTTATTTAAAGGCTGCAGAGTTTTGCACTGAATTCTTAGCGCAGCTCCATTTACACACAGTTGTTTGCAGTTACACGTTTCCACCAGAGAGGACTCCAAATCCCCAGATGTCCTTTTTATAGCACGCCAAACCGAATTACTCAGATCTGTGTAATTAAATATGTAGTTAATGATGTAATTAATGATGTAAGTGGTGTTTCTGTGCGTGCCGGCCGCCGCGGTTCTGCCGGGAGGTGCAGTTGCGTCCGGCCGGGCCGGTTTGGCTGCAGATCTTACTGTAAATGAAACGTGTAGTTCAGCTTTAGTGGCGCTGATATCAGAAACCTGTAATATCTCTGTAAGGCATGCTGGCGCTTTGGCGCTCGGCCTGCAGGGACGAGTAACGTTATCGGAGAGCCTGCGAGGTTGCCAGGTTTTACTCAGTCAGGCTACAGCTGGGCTGTGTGGCTGTATGTCGTGACTGAAAATACAGATTTTCTATTTATAATTTAGATTTTTTTTTTAAGATCATATTGCAGGCCTGAGGTCGGAGCTGCTCTGAATTCTCGTGTACTCAGCGTTTCTCTTCAGTAGAGGTTTCTGGTTAAATCTGCTGGTGGTTATTGTAATTTTGGTGGTGTTCTCTGTTCCAGGACAGTTGTGTGTGTGTACAGGGTAAGTGGTCCGTCTCGTCAGGCGTCCGTTGGTCAGGTTGTCAGTTCTAAGTGCTCTCCTTTTCCGGAGTGCGCGCGGTGGACGCCGCCGTGTGGTTCCGGTGTAACGTGAAGGCTATTTCTGATGTGGATATGTTGGCGAGGGCTTGTCCGCCCCAGTGACCCGAGTAAGGCCCTTTTTTAGAAGTGTGGTGAGAGCCCTTTCACGTCGTACCTGCTAATATGTGGGTCAGAGAACGGCCAGGAATAAACTCTGCCCCCACAGGAGCGCTGCGTTCTGTACTGCAGGGCTGCGCGGGGGGAAGTGAGCGGGGCTGGGCGGCGTGTTATAATTATATTATAGTGTTAATTTTGTGTCAGAGGTTTAAAATGATGCCTACAGGATCCACATCAATTAATATTTTTGAATGTTTTCTTATATTTAATTTTTTATGCTTTTGTTACTGTTAATTTTTATTTATTTATTTTTTTTTTTTTTTGCTTCTGGAATCTTTTTGTTTGCTTCTGCATTTTGCCCTATTTTCTCGGGTCGAGGGTGGGTTGGGGGCTGGTCGGGGGTGCTGGTGGTGTGGTCACTTAGCCAAGCCTACATGTTCACCCACACTGTGAAAATGTGACTTGCACAGTCCAGTCAAAATATTATGACCAGCCTTTTTATCTGCTGATGGCTGTTATAGTTGCTATCCTAATGTTTTGAAACTGAAGCTGGATGTTGATGGTGGCTTGGGTGACTTGCAGACAGTTATTAACCTGCATTTGTGTTTTGGATCATTGTTCTCATACGGTTCCTGATGCTGCATCACTGCACTGTTACCTGTAAACGTGGACTAATAATCACACACACATCCCGGTGTTTAAATGAGCAAATATTAAAAGTTAAAGGCTGAATTTTCTCCCTGTTCTGCTGGAAACTCCAGAGTAAAAGCACAGTCGTGCTAATTGGTTGTGTTTCTGTGTTTGTGGACCTCCTCAGGTGCCCAAGAAGGCAATAGTAAAGAAAGAGTCTAAAGAAAAGCGAGAGAACGAGGAGAGCAAGGAGAACCAGAAGACCAAATCGGATGACTCTGGAGAAGAGAAGAACGGAGACGAGGACTCTCAGAAGAACGGACAAAGAAAGAAAGGCGAGTTCTCCGCTGCGGGTTTGTGTTAAATATACAAGTTATTAAACTGCAGAGGTTTATAATATAATCACATTAAAATAATAAACTGAAAATATAATAATGTTAGGATATGAGCTGCAGCGTAGTGTGATGGTTGGTTCGGCGCAATTAAATACTAATATAAAAATATTTAGTAACCTTAAAATTTAAACTCATCACTCGTTATAATTGAGTGGGAGGGGAGGGATGGAGAGAGGGGTTAGAGAGGGAGGGGAGGGAGAGAGGGGTTAGAGAGGGAGGGGAGGGAGAGAGGGGTTAGAGAGGGAGGGGAGGGAGAGAGGGGTTAGAGAGGGAGGGGAGGGAGAGAGGGGTTAGAGAGGGAGGGGAGGGAGAGAGGGGTTAGAGAGGGAGGGGAGGGAGAGAGGGGTTAGAGAGGGAGGGGAGGGAGAGAGGGGTTAGAGAGGGAGGGGAGGGAGAGAGGGGTTAGAGAGGGAGGGGAGGGAGAGAGGGGTTAGAGAGGGAGGGGAGGGAGAGAGGGGTTAGAGAGGGGGGGAGGGAGAGAGGGGTTAGAGAGGGAGGGGAGGGAGAGAGGGGTTAGAGAGGGGGGGAGGGAGAGAGGGGTTAGAGAGGGAGGGAGGGAGAGAGGGGTTAGAGAGGGAGGGGAGGTGGGGGGTTAGGGAGCGGAGGTGAGGGAGGAGAGGGGTTAGAAAGGGAGGGGAGGTGTGAGGGGTTAGAGACAGAGTGGGAGCGAAGGAGAGAGGGGTTAGAGAAGGAGGGGAGGGAGAGAAAGGGGGCTTAGAGGGGGAGAAAGAGAGGGGTTGGAGTGGAGGGGAGAGAGGATATGTGAGAGGTGTTAGAGAGGATCAGGAGGAGGGGTTGGAGATGTAGGAGGAGAGAAGGCAGGTGTGAGGGAGAGAGGGGTTAGAGAGGGAGGGGGAGGGAGGGAAGGGAGGGAGAGAGGGGTTAGAGAGGGAGGGGAGGTGGGGGGTTAGGGAGCGGAGGTGAGGGAGGAGAGAGGGGTTAGAAAGGGAGGGGAGGTGTGAGGGGTTAGAGACAGAGTGGGAGCGAAGGAGAGAGGGGTTAGAGAAGGAGGGGAGGGAGAGAAAGGGGGCTTAGAGGGGGAGAAAGGGAGGGGTTGGAGTGGAGGGGAGAGAGGATATGTGAGAGGTGTTAGAGAGGATCAGGGGGGAGAGAGGAGGGAGGGAGGGAGGGAGTGAGGGGGGAGAGAGGGGTTAGGGAGGGAGTGAGGGGGGAGGGAGGGAGGGAGGGAGGGAGGGGGAGAGAGGGGTGAGGGAGGGAGGGAGGGAGGGGGGAGAGAGGGGTGAGGGAGGGGGGGAGAGAGGGGTTAGGGAGGTGGGGGGGAGAGAGGGGGGTTAGAGAGGGAGGGGGAGAGAGGGGTTGGAGTGGAGGGGAGAGAGGATATGTGAGAGGTGTTAGAGAGGATCAGGAGGAGGTGTTAGAGAGGTAGGAGGAGAGAAGGCAGGTGTGAGGGAGAGAGGGGTTAGAGAGGGAGGGGGAGAGAGGGGTTAGAGGGGGAGAGGGGGGGGAGGGAGGGGTTAGGGGGGGAGAGAGGGGTTAGGGAGGGAGGGGGGGAGGGAGGGGTTAGGGGGGGAGAGAGGGGTTAGGGAGGGAGGGGGGGGAGGGAGGGGTTAGGGGGGGAGAGAGGGGTTAGGGAGGTAGGGGGGGAGAGGGGGGTTAGAGAGGGAAGGGGAGAGAGGGGGGTTAGAGAGGGAAGGGGAGAGAGGGGTTAGAGAGGGAGGGGGAGGGAGGGGTTAGAGAGGGAGGGGGAGGGAGGGGTTAGAGAGGGAGGGGTGAGAAAGGGATTAGAGAGGGAGGGGGGAGAGAGGGGTTAGAGAGGGAGGGGGAGAGAGGGGTTAGAGAGGTAGGAGGAGAGAAGGGAGGTGTGAGAGAGAGTGAGGGGTTAGAGTGGTAGAAGAAGAGAGGTGTGGGAGGGAGAGAGTGAGGCGTGTGGGAGAGGTGTGGTGAAAAAGTGCAGGGCCACGTCATGCTGACTGAGCTTTGATCCAGTTCAGTCTGCACTGACTGGTAGAGTGCTGATGCCCCCTGGAGGACAATCCAGTAACTGCAGTTTATCTTCACATAGCAGTACTTGGCAGCAGGAAGGGGGAGTAGAGGGGGTACAGGGGTGAGGGGTGGTGTAGAGGTGGGAGGGGGCAGAGTTGGGGGGAGGGTTATAATAATATAACTAATTATAAACTAATTAAAAATTAACTATAACTTTTAATATTATTTAAATTTATGTTTTATTATTTATTTTTTTTTATTGCTGCTTGTATTTGTTAATTGGACTGTTTACCAGTTTTATTTTTTAGCTTAGTTTTTCTCTCTCTGTAATTTAATACTATTTGAGTAAAGTATTTAGTACTGTTGTTGTTGGTGGTGGAGGTGAACGGACTGGGAGTGAATTTACTTTGTATTATTACAGGAAATAAACACAAGTGGGTTCCTCTCGTGATCGAGGTGAAGTCCGAGGGTCCTCGCGAGCGGTCGGCTTCCAGGAACAACGCACGCCAAGGAGAAGCTCCCAGAATGCCGCACAACAACCGGAACGACCTCAGAGGTACGCCTGACTCGCTCTGCTCTAAGGTCCAGATCTGGTTCAGGTTCTGGTATTTTCTGATTGTATTGAAAGGTTGTCGGTTCTGCAGAGTTCTAATTCCACACAGGCTAATTCAGATTGAAGTTCTGTATTAGACCAGCGTTGGCTGGTTGGTTTGGCTGGTTGACTGACTGACTGACTGACTGGTTGGTTTGGCTGGTGTGTTGACTGACTGGTTGGTTTGGCTGGTGTGTTGACTGACTGGTTGGTTTGGCTGGTGTGTTGACTGACTGGTTGGTTTGGCTGGTGTGTTGACTGACTGGTTGGTTTGGCTGGTGTACTGACTGGTGGGTTGGTTTGGCTGGTGTGTTGGCTGACTGGTTGGTTTGGCTGGTTGGTTGGCTGACTGACTGGTTGGTTGGTTTGGCTGGTTGGTTGGCTGACTGACTGGTTGGTTGGTTGGTTTGGCTGGTGTACTGACTGACTGACTGGTTGGTTGGTTGGTTTGGCTGGTGTACTGATAGACTGACTGGTTGGTTGGTTGGTTTGGCTGGTGTACTGATAGACTGACTGGTTGGTTGGTTGGTTTGTTGGCTGGTTTGTTGGCTGACTGACTGCTGGCTGGCTGGCTGGTTTGTTGGCTGGTTTGTTGGCTGGCTGGCTGGTTTGTTGGCTGACTGACTGACTGACTGGCTGGCTGGCTGGGTGTTGGCTGGCTGGCTGTTTGTTTGTTTGGAGCTGACCGTGTTGGATGGTGTGTAATAGTACATGGCTGAGTCTGTGAATACTGTGACTGTGTTTACAGACTGGCACAGCGGGAAGTACGAGCGGGACTTCCGAGACGACCATGACGAAGTGTCCAGTGTGAAGAGTGAAGGAGCTCCGTTTAGAGGAGGGGGCTTCAGGGGCCGCGGCCGTGGGAGAGGAAGAGGACGAGGCAGAGGAAGAGGAGGCAGAGGTGGGCATATTTCAGGGGTGTAATAATCCCATCAATGTGATGTTTCATTATTTTCTGTATTTCAGACACAACAATGCCTTTTTTTCAGATTTATATAATTCATGTAATTGGAGAATAATGTAATTTGGGGTGGCGAACCACACTTTTAAATTAATAAAAATAATAATCATATCATACTTTACTGAATCAACGGTGTATTACAAAAATTATAGGCAGTTCAAGTTAAATGATATGATGATTATTATTATTATTATTATTATTACTTACCTGGTTTCGTTGTACAAGCTTTCTCCTAATCAGACTGACCGTATTGGTCAGCGGAGGCTGTAGATTCTCTCTGCTTGGTGTGTAACGGTCTTCGTACGTGAGTGACGCTGAGCGACCCCGCTGTGTTACAGCGCTCTGCTCTTCAGCGAGTGTGTTCCCTCGTTCTTCCACGTTGGCAGAAGCCTCAGGCTTTGTGTGCTTGTCTCCAGTCAGACCCCGTATTTAGTCCTACAGTGATTTTCATTCTAGGCTTTGAGGTCGGACTAAAAACAAAGTAATCTGACCACAGCTGTGCTGAATGATCAGCGTTCAGCTCTGAGCGGTGAGGCCTGTTGGTTTTGGCAGCCGTTTCCACCGACTTTACTTCTCCAGGAAAACAGAGCCCCTTCGTTTCAGAGCGGAAAGGAAAAGATTATTTAGTGTTCTGCTCAGATCTTCACTACCTTTATTAAATCTGCCTCCCTCGCTGGACTGATCTGTCTCTGCTGACCGTTTAAACTCCCTCGCTGGACTGATCTGTCTCTGCTGACCGTTTAAACTACCTCGCTGGACTGATCTGTCTCTGCTGACCATTTAAACTCCCTCGCTGGACTGATCTGTCTCTGCTGACCGTTTAAACTCCCTCGCTGGACTGATCTGTCTCTGCTGACCGTTTAAACTCCCTCACTGGACTGATCTGTCTCTGCTGACCGTTTAAACTCCCTCACTGGACTGATCTGTCTCTGCTGACCGTTTAAACTCCCTCGCTGGACTGATCTGTCTCTGCTGACCATTTAAACTCCCTCACTGGACTGATCTGTCTCTGCTGACCGTTTAAACTCCCTCGCTGGACTGATCTGTCTCTGCTGACCATTTAAACTCCCTCACTGGACTGATCTGTCACTGCTGACCATTTAAACTCCCTCGCTGGACTGATCTGTCTCTGCTGACCATTTAAACTCCCTCACTGGACTGATCTGTCACTGCTGACCATTTAAACTCCCTCACTGGACTGATCTGTCTCTGCTGACCATTTAAACTCCCTCGCTGGACTGATCTGTCTCTGCTGACCGTTTAAACTCCCTCGCTGGACTGATCTGTCTCTGCTGACCGTTTAAACTCCCTCGCTGGACTGATCTGTCTCTGCTGACCATTTAAACTCCCTCACTGGACTGATCTGTCTCTGCTGACCGTTTAAACTCCCTCGCTGGACTGATCTGTCTCTGCTGACCATTTAAACTCCCTCACTGGACTGATCTGTCTCTGCTGACCGTTTAAACTCCCTCGCTGGACTGATCTGTCTCTGCTGACCGTTTAAACTCCCTCGCTGGACTGATCTGTCTCTGCTGACCGTTTAAACTCCCTCGCTGGACTGATCTGTCTCTGCTGACCGTTTAAACTCCCTCGCTGGACTGATCTGTCTCTGCTGACCGTTTAAACTCCCTCGCTGGACTGATCTGTCTCTGCTGACCATTTAAACTCCCTCACTGGACTGATCTGTCTCTGCTGACCGTTTAAACTCCCTCGCTGGACTGATCTGTCTCTGCTGACCGTTTAAACTCCCTCGCTGGACTGATCTGTCTCTGCTGACCGTTTAAACTCCCTCGCTGGACTGATCTGTCTCTGCTGACCGTTTAAACTCCCTCGCTGGACTGATCTGTCTCTGCTGACCGTTTAAACTCCCTCGCTGGACTGATCTGTCTCTGCTGACCGTTTAAACTCCCTCGCTGGACTGATCTGTCTCTGCTGACCGTTTAAACTCCCTCGCTGCAGATTTATTGTCTCTTATTTGCTGTGTTATTATTATTATTATAATTGTTATTATTATTATGAGTGGTAATATCATTATCATTAACAGACTGAACTCTGTTCATCTGTCTGCTGTATTTGGTTGCTCACGGCTCCCCCTAGTGGTGAAATGTTGTAAGTGTTAATCTCCTGCTATCCTCTCTCCAGGTCACTACGACTATCACTACGGCTATAAGGCGTACGAGGGGAAGGACGCCGCCTACGGTCAGAAATACGGCAACACGGTGACCTATTATTACGACAGCATGAGCAGCAATGACCTGTACTCTGTGGATCAGGACCTGCTGAAGGAGTACATCAAGAGACAGATGTGAGGAAACATCACACACCCACTGAGCGTCTATGGCCTTGAGTGGCTGATCATTCCCAAAAGCTGTTAATTCTAAATATCAGCTTTAATGTCCAGATTAATAATGATGTCTAATGATCTAATAATCTCTGAACAGCGTTAGCTGACTCTGTGTCTCTTTGTCTTCGTCCTGCAGTGAGTATTATTTCAGTGTTGATAATCTGGAGAGGGACTTCTTCCTGCGGAGGAAAATGGACCTGGAGGGTTTCCTGCCCGTCGCGCTCATCGCCAGTTTCCATCGCGTCCAGGCTCTGACCACGGACATCAGCCTCATCCTGGAGGTCAGTTGCTGACCCGCTCTGTTGTTTACCTCCAGATTCATGCCGTCCTGCTCTCTGGGGGAGGATTAAAGGTCCTGTATGGGACAATGATTAAGCATATTGGGACACTGTGGGCCTAACGCCGTCTTAAAATCAGGACTGTTTGGTTCAGTGTGTGTGTGTGTTCGGTGCTTACTGTGTTCAGTGTAGAAAGAATTCACTTTATTAGTCCCATTTTTTAATTATATCAAACTTCTGCTGTGAGCATGATCCTAATTTCCATTAGCCTGTCAATGAGAATTCCAGTGTAAGGTTAGCATCAAGCTAACAGTTGGGGCCTGTTCATGTTTTTAGGGTGCAGTACTTGTGAAAAAAGAAGAAGAAAAAAAAAATATATATATATTTTTTATATTATTATTAATAATATTATTATTATTGCTGCAGTACATTGTCTAGAACTGGGGTATTAAGAGTGCAGTAAAGTTATAGAAAATTTCATCATCGTTTCTAACGTGTGTTATGTTTCAGTGCCATATACTGAAGTATCTTAGTATCAGCATTTTATATCATCAGCAACTGAAAGACTAACACATCACACATACCGTTCAGTATATTTTAGTTCATTTAAATGCTGAACAGAATTATTTATAAAACTTCAAGTAAATGTTTTTTACTCACTTCAAGTAAAAACAAAGGCTGCTTTAAAAAAAAAACAGCATACTTTTGAAAAAAGTTAATCTTAAAGTGTTTATTTATACAAACAGTAAATAAAACATGCACTTCTTTCACATCTTAACGGTTTATTTCCATCCTGTATTCCTCTCTCACACTTTTTCTTGCTTAGTGAGCGAAGTGAGCTCTTGGTTGTCTTTGAATCTGGGCGGAAATGGGCCGTTCTCATACACATATGAAGGTGATCGTTGGTGAGCCTGGAATGATCTGTGTTCTTAATAATGTTCATTGTATAATGAACTGTCTGAATTAGCCTTACTCTGACTGCTGCGTCTCGCTTCCTACCTCGCCTGTGTGCGCGCCACACTCCTGAATCTGCACAGATCTGATTGGCTGAGGAGCCTTTGGAGATCTTATGACGCAGGTGATTGGTCTGTGAGGTTACTGCGCCGCAAAGCCCGTATACCGTAAAGACAGGAAAAGTTGTGCTCCTTAAAATAAACACTGTCAGAATTAAATCCTTCTCAACATCGGTTTGGGTCCGCATTGGACAATGCCTGGGTCCGGATCCAGACCACGGTCCGCCTATTAGTGAGCTCTGGTCTAGAATCTTCCTGAGCTGTACAGACTTGCAGTAAATGTTATGTAGGGCTTTAACATGTAACCCACAAATATATTACCCAGTTGCTGATAAATATTAAATTATATATAATATAATTGCTGTTTCTAAAGTTGTGTATGCTGCTATTTAACGTATGATCAGTTTTGAGGAGAACAAAAGATCGCATGTTTTAGAAGATATAAAATCATGTGATAATAAATAATCTAAATGCATAAAAGTAATATAAAAACAGGAAAATTAAAAACAAAGTGGGGCTTTGAAAGGGCTGGGAGGCCACACAATACAGTACTGTGATATGCTGAGAACTGCGATAACATATTTTATACATTACCTGCAAATTTCATCACCAGTGCTGAAAAGTTTTTAGGCTGTTTTTCTAACTTCAGTTGTTTTATCACCAAAAAACTAGGATTGATAGGCCAACAGACGTACTAACACGGTCATAAAAACCTTATTCTTAAGTTTTTTTATTTATTTGTAATTAAATTTATATACTAAAATATTGATAGTCTTTATATCGATACAATTGTGTCATGCAAAGTATTGTGATACTGCATTGTATCGATTTTATTGGCCCACCTCTATGAGTTAATACATGAAAACCTGGACACAATCCAGTGATTTGTTTATATTTCAAGAACAAGTTTTGTTAGCACATTAGTTACAGAGATGCTCTCACATGCTGTGCACCTAAATGTGTAAATGTGTTTATCAGTTTTATTTTGTCTGTATTGGTGTTTGTGTATTTGTAGGGTTCTGAAGGAGTCCGTCTGAAGTTCTGCTCCTGATGTAAAAGTGATAGTCTGATCTCCTACACTGCTGGTAGGAGTCCCTGTCTGAGTTGTGTGTTTGTGTCTCCTCAGGCTTTAAAGGACAGCAAGGAGGTGGAGATCATCGACATGAAAATCAGACGGAAGGAGGAGCCGGAGAAATGGCCCTTGCCCGGGTTCTCGGTTCCAGAACATTCCCAGACGGATTTCTCTCAGCTCATAAACTGCCCGGAGTTTATTCCCCGGCAGACTGTGGAGAAGCAGTTAGGTGAGTTAAAGCGATGGTTCGGCCCAAAGTCGTAACCGAGCTGGTGTGTAATTGAAGCCTCACTGATTGGCCATGATACCCTGAGACTCTGTAGGGCCGGTTTATATGGTGTGATGTACATAAACATGAGCAAAATAACAACAACGTCAATAACCGGAGGCTAAGTTTTATAAATATTAAATACTAGTGAATACATGAGTGAATACACTCTAGGGGGCAGTGAAACATCCACACACACTAGTGAACATGAGTAAACACACTATATACACCACACACACACACACACACACACACACACACACACACACACACACACACACACACTAGTGAACACATGAGTGAATACACTCTAGGGGGCAGTGAAACATCCACACACACTAGTGAACATGAGTAAACACACTATATACACTACACACACACACACACACACACTAGTGAACACATGAGTGAATACACTCTAGGGGGCAGTGAAACATCCACACACACTAGTGAACATGAGTAAACACACTATAGGGGGCAGTGAAACATCCACACACACTAGTGAATATAAGTAAACACACTGTATACACTACACACACACACACACACACACACACACACACTAGTGAACACATGAGTGAATACACTCTAGGGGGCAGTGAAACATCCACACACACTAGTGAACATGAGTAAACACACTATATACACCACACACACACACACACACACACACACACACACTAGTGAACACATGAGTGAATACACTCTAGGGGGCAGTGAAACATCCACACACACTAGTGAACATGAGTAAACACACTATAGGGGGCAGTGAAACATCCACACACACTAGTGAATATAAGTAAACACACTATATACACTACACACACACACACACACACACACACACTAGTGAACACATGAGTGAATACACTCTAGGGCAGTGAAACATCCACACACTAGTGAACACAAATACTAGAGGGCAGTGAAACATCCACACACTAGTGAACATGAGTAAACACACTATAGGGGGCAGTGAAACATCCACACACACTAGTGAATATAAGTAAACACACTATATACACTACACACACACACACACACACTAGTGAACACATGAGTGAATACACTCTAGGGGGCAGTGAAACACACACACACACACGCACTCTAGTGAACACATGAGTAAACACACTATAGGGGGCAGTGAAACACATAACCACGCACAGACACTCTAGTGAACACAAATACTAGGGGGAAGTGAAACACACACACACACACACACACACACTAGGGGGCAGTGAGCACACTTGCCCTGGGTGGTGAGCTGCACTATCCGCAGCACCCGAGGAGCAGTTTTGGGTTGGTGTCCCTGTTCAAGGGAACTTCAGTCGTGTTTCGTCGGTTCAGGGGATCGAATTGGCGACCTTCTGAATCCCCACCATCACACCAGCGACTGCCCCCTAATGAAATGTATGTATGCATGCGGTTAGCATCATGCTAATCAATGGAGTGTTTACTTCCATTACTTTGTAAGCTACATTAGCTTCATAGCTTCAGTGCTAAAACTAAAGACGTGAACTTTAGACCCCAGACACGCCTCGACTGACCACCTACAGACTATTTAAAGCTGATTGAATTCCGGTTGTGTTGATGTAAGTTTGTTCTGTGACTGCACTCCTGCTGAACTCACACTGACCGTCAGTCTGTTTCTCTGCAGTGTCTCCGCGAGCGTCCACTCCCGACATGCCCAAGCAGGAGGATCTGAGTAACCTGAAGACGATGCCGAAGGGTTTATCAGCCAGTCTGCCAGACCTGGACTCTGAGTCCTGGATCGAAGTAAAGAAACGTCCCCGGCCCTCTCCAGCCAGACCAAAGGTGCGTTCTCAACACCTTTCAGGTTTACAGCTTTTTATTAGCATTTTATCTTTATTGTTTATCGTTTATTAAAACACCTTTTTCTTTTATATTAAATAATACATCAAGGGTTTTGTTACAAGACACCTTGTTACCTTTTTGTATAGAGATATATGTTGTTGTAAGTGAGCATTGCTGAAATAGATGCTTTATTATGTGTGTATATATGTATGTTTTTTATGGAGCTGTTTATTTAATTATATTAATTATGCATACGTATATCTATACATATGTTTTATATCTCAAATGCCACCTGTTTCTTATATTTTGTAAATAATTTCTTTATACTAAATTTGTTGAAGTTTGTAAAATACAGTTAATTTTTAAGAACATGTATTTAAAAAAATTGACCCAAATATTAACACACGCACATAAAGTGTAAAAAAGTGTAGAACGTAGGACTACGATTAGCCACATGTGTTTACTCACAGCAGAATTTGACCTCCGCATTTAACCCATCCGTGCAGTGAAACACCCACATATACACACACTAGTGAACATACACACTACGGGGCAGTGAGCACACGTGCCCGGAGCGGTGGGCAGCCCTTATCCACGGCGCCCGGGGAGCAGTTGGGGTTAGGTGCCTTGCTCAAGAGCACTACAGTCATGACTTGCCGGTCCCGGGGATTGAACCGGCGACCTTCCCTAACCTTCTGGCCACGATCCCTAACCACATGCACACATTAGCAACCACCTGGGACACCATAGCAATTAACTAGTCTCACATTAGCAACCACCTGGGATAACTGCAAGTCCCACCTGGGATACCACCTCTATGGTAGCCTAGCAGCATCATAGCAACCACCCGGAATAACATTGCAACACCTTAGCAAACGGCATCTTTAATATAAAAAAAAAAATCCCTTCGGGCCGATTTTGTGATGCCGATTTGTTTGGTTTAGCTCCTCCCACGCACTCTTTGTGACATCGCTTTTTGAATAAAACCAGCCAATCACAACGGAGTTTATTTACATACGTTCTTAAAGGCACACTAACAATAACAGTCTGTTGCTAAAAGAGAACCTGGGAAACACCTGGAGTTGGAACTTTAATAGATAAAAAAAGTGAAGGATGAGCCCTTTAATCACAAACACCCCTGTACACCCTCTAAAGCCCGATGTGACTGCTGTGTTCCAGAAGGCGGATGATTCCCGTTCTCCGGTTCTGAGTGGCCCGGCACCCCCCGAACTGCAGGACGAACCGGAGGAGCTGGACTTCATGTTCGATGAGGAGATGGAGCAGATAGACGGCCGGAGGAACACCTTCACAGACTGGTCGGACGAGGATTCAGACGGAGAGATCGACGACAGAGACGTCAACAAGATTCTGATCGTGACCCAGACGCCGCCCTACCTACGCAAGCACCCCGGCGGAGACCGGACAGGAAACCACGTATCGCGCTCCAAACTGACCAGTGAGCTGGTCAAGGTGATCAACGACGGCCTGTTTTACTACGAGCAGGATCTGTGGCACGACAGCTACGAGCCCGAGTACGCCACCATTAAGGTAAGCAGGCTCAACGTCCACACGAACACTAATAATACAAATGAGTATCAGTTAGCTGATTGTTCAGGTGGTCATCAATCAGTCAATCGGTCAATCAGTCAATCAATTAAATCAATCAGTCAGTCAGGCTTTGTTCAAAATGACACTAACATTTGATGCAGAAAACCAAAATTAAGCAATAGTACTCAGTACATGTACTTCCTAATGTATTAAATACAGAGGTGAGTAGTACCTAGTTAGTTACTCAGTACATGTACTTCCTAATAATGTATTAAATACAGAGGTGAGTAGTACCTAGTTAGTTACTCAGTACATGTACTTCCTAATAATGTATTAAATACAGAGGTGAGTAGTACCTAGTTAGTTACTCAGTACATGTACTTCAGTATATTATTGTATTAAATACAGAGGTGGGTAGTAACTAATTACAGTTGCTCAGTACATGTACTTCAGTATATTATTGTATTAAATACAGAGGTGGGTAGTAACTAATTACAGTTGCTCAGTACATGTACTTCAGTATATTATTGTATTAAATACAGATGTGGGTAGTAACTAATTACAGTTGCTCAGTACATGTACTTCAGTATATTATTGTATTAAATACAGAGGTGAGTAATAACTAGTTACAGTTACTCAGTACATGTACTTTAGTATATTGTATTAAATACTGAGATGAGTAGTAACTAGTTACAGTTACTGAGTGCATGTACTTCAGTGTATTATTGTGTTAAATACGTAGGTGAGTAGTAACTAGTTACAGTTACTTAGTACATGTACTTTAGTATATTATTGTATTAAATACTGAGATGAGTAGTAACTAGTTACAGTTACTGAGTACATGTACTTCGTATATTATTGTATTAAATACAGCAGTGGGAATAACTAGTTACAGTTACTCAGTACATGTACTTTAGTATATTATTGTATTAAATACAGAGGTGAGTAGTAACTAGTTAGTTACACAGTACATGTAATTCATGATACTGTATTAAATACAGAGGTGTGCAATAACTATATGCAAGTACTCAGTACATGTAATTCAGTGTATTATTATATGAAGTACAGAGGCAATTAGGAACTAGTTACAGTTACTCAGTACATGTACTTCAGTATATTGTATTAAATACAGAGGTGGGTAGTAACTAGTTACAGTTGCTCAGTACATGTACTTCAGTATATTATTGTATTAAATACAAAGGTGGGTAGTAAGTAGTTACAGTTACTCAGTACATGTACTTCAGTATATTGTATTAAATACAGAGGTGGGTAGTAACTAGTTACAGTTGCTCAGTACATGTAGTTCAGTATATCATTGTATTAAATACAAAGGTGGGTAGTAAGTAGTTACAGTTACTCAGTACATGTACTTTAGTATATCATTGTGTTGAATACAGAGGTAACTAGTTACAGTTACTCAGTACATGTACTTCAGTATATTAGTGCTCTGATTGAACTGAACTGGACTGAAGTGAAAGTGGTTATGGAGTTGTGAGTTTTGCTGTGAATTATATAAATATTTACTAATTTCCATGGTTGTTGTTTGGGAATTCTGGATCGGAATGATGTGAGAGGTGTGTGGAAGTGCTGTGTGTGGTATAATCCGGCTCACTGTTGGGATGTGAGTGTTTAAACGTGGACACTAGAACATGCGGCAGTGAGCGTGTGGCTAAGCTAGCTCCCTGGAATTGGCTGTAATGTTCTTTAAGTGGCTCGTTCTGACACGTTCCAGGTTGTGGTTTGTTTCTGGGCTGGGAAAGGTCTGGCCTTTGGCTGATTCTGGACGGCCCTGCGCGTCTGTTGTTACCTTTTGTGCGGCTGCTCTTTGTGCTGGTTCACGTGCCGGTTTGGAGGGGTGGCGTGTTGATAAATAAACCCCACGCGGACCACTCGGCCTGTTTCTCGGGGGGTGTTCGGGGGATAATGGAGCCTCACAGATCGGTGGTAGTAACTTTTCAGGTAGTGAGATTCATGTTTTGTTCAAATTTGTGATAGTCTTGCTTGTAAAATTGATTTAAATGTTAAGTGTTAAATATTTAAAAGCCTGAAAATGTTTATTTCAGTCCAGAATAAGAGAAATTTTATTAAGAATTTTATTAAGAACTTTTCTCAGAATCCCACAAATTAATGAATTAAGCAGTACTTTTTGGGAGAAGTTCTTAAATATCGGATTTTATCTGTACTTTAGTCTATTTTTATAGATAACAGGGTCTCAGAAACCACATAATCAGCTTTATTAAATATTATAGAACGTCTCTCTGCTGATTGGTGGGCTGTAATAATTGTCTATTACTTGCTTCTGTGTTAGTCTTGTAGCAAACTTGGCTTTAACTCTCACTTTAAATGCTTCTGATTTAATTACATGTTCAAGCTGGTTTAATTAATAAAAAAACCTATAATAATAATTGATTTAATTAATGAATACAACGACTGCCTTATTAAATTCCTGTAATTAGTTAATTGATCATGATTTGAACTGGCCTGTCTGTGTTTGTGAGAGCAGCAGGAGGTGGAGAACTTCAAGAAGGTCCACCTGATCAGCCGAGAGCAGTTTGACTGTCTGACCCCGGAGCCTCCAGTCGATCCCAACCAGGAGGTCCCTCCCGGACCCCCGCGGCCGCAGCACAGTGAGTGGTCTTTGCTTATTCCGTCGTTTCACATACTGTGTTGCACTGCTAATCTAATTAAACAGTACTAATTAGACTGTGTGTGTAATAAACCGTGCAGTTGTTTGATGTTATTGATCATTTGATTGATTGATTATTATGTTAACCTGTGTTTGTGGTCCTGATCAGGTGTTTCTTCTCTCCTCGCGTTCTCTCTGTTCTGGTTTGTTTATCAGTTTAGCGTTTAGGTTGTAATTAACTTGTTTATATTCTGAAGTCCCCACAGACGCTCTGGCCAATAAGCTGTTTGGAGCTCCGGAGCCATCAACGATCGCCCGCTCGCTGCCCACCGCCGTGCCCGACTCTCCGAGCTACCGTAACGCCCGCACACCTCGCACGCCTCGAACCCCCCACCTCAGAGACCCCACACACACGCCGCGCTTCTACCCCGTCGTCAAGGAGGGCCGACCCGTTGATGCCAAGGTAGCTAGGCTAAAATAAATACATAGTTTTACCAGAAAAATTCTATTCAATTTTGAGTTAAAAAAAAAATTATTATGCTGCACAATTCATAACGTGTATTTAGTAGTATTTTTGATTTTATTTACAAGAAAACAATCAGAACAATCCAATTTCTTTTAAATTTAGTGTTGGAGGTTGTTGAAGTTGAGAAATGTACTGGGATTTTGCACCTCTGGGGGAACAAATGGTTGAAATTGACCAACTTAAGGTTATATTGTGTAACAAACAAAAAATTATTTAATATGTAGAGGTAACTGTATGTAGGTAAAATTATTATATATAAAATTAAGTATGAAAATAAAAGTCAAAAAGTCTCAGGACAGCCCTTTATTTCAGAAACGAAAAGGAAAATAACGTATTTGAATACCCCAGTGAGTAACGGGTGAGGGGGCCTATCTTTTAGGCTGCGTCCCGAACATGGCCGCCATATTGGATCAAGTGTTTCCAATGGGAAGGTGGTCGTGTAGCAGATCAAAGAAGACCAGAACTGTCTGAGAAATCGATTGATGCGATCAGATTTGCCGTATCTATTGTGGTTCAAACATTATCAACACAAAGTTGCAGCAACAATTAAGGGTGAGCCATATCGTATCGTACACAGTAATGATTTTGAATATTGTGAACGATATCATACCCTGAAATATCGTACCATATCACCCATCTCTATTTATCACATCAGGTACTACTTTTTTTTTTTAGCAAAAGAATAATTCACACTTTTTTTCTTATTTCCCATTATATATCTACTAGAAACAGATTTTATCTGTCCAGTATCATTCACTTTACTTCAGTCCTGGATATATGGAAATATATATAAGATATAGATTCTGTTACAATCTGAGAAATTCTTGTATTTTTTAAAATCTCAGTTAGGGGTGTGCCATATCATATCGTATGCAATAATAAAATTTATTTTTCATTTTGTTGCAGTAGTGTATTCTTGAATTATTATTATTATTTTTTAATTCAATGTTTTGTCATATCACCAAGAGTATAGTTATCGCAAAAATTATTGTAGGGCCAAATCGCCCACCCCTAGCAACAACCACATTAAACAACATGTTCAGTGTGCTGTCTCTGGTGCTGATCACAGGTCTGATGGTGGCCATGTTCAGGGCACAGCCTAAAAGATAGGCCCCCTCACCCGTTACTTGCTGGGGTATAGACATAAGTCATTTTTCCCTTTCGCTTCTAAAATAAAAGGCCGTCCTGAGACTTTTGACTCACCCTGTATATTCACACATACTTTAATTATGTTGATATAAGTTTGAAGTATTGGCTGATTATATTTACTGATCATTGTAGAAAGTCAGTGCTTAGTACTGAATTCTGAATAATTAATATTAGATGCTGAATAGAGGAGTAATGTGTTTATGTTTGTGTCAGACGCCACGTAAGAGGAAGACGAGGCACAGCTCGAACCCGCCGATGGAGTGTCATGTGGGCTGGGTGATGGACTCCAGAGAACATCGGTCACGTACAGCATCGGTCAGGTACGTGTACAAACCACAGCCAGTGGGACATCACACAGTCAAATGCTCACAGCAATGTTCAGCATCAGTACCTGACCTCACTAAGAATCAAATCCTCACAGCGATATTCATTCTCTCTCTCTCTCTCTCTCTCTCTCTCTCTCTCTCTCTCTCTCTCTCTCTCTCTCTCTCTCTCTCTCTCTCTCTCTCTCTCTCTCTCTCTCTCTCTCTCCCTCCCTCCCTCTCCCTCTCTCTGCAGTTCTAACGCGAGTCCATCTGAAGGTACGCCTGCGCTCAGTAATTTCGGCTGTACTCCTCAGTCTCTGCCCAAGTTCCAGCACCCATCACACGAGCTGCTGAAGGAAAACGGCTTCACCCAACACGTCTACCACAAATACCGCCGGCGCTGCCTCAACGGTACCGCACCACTGCTCCGGCTTCTTCTGGTTCCTCTCCACTTTCTACACCAGAGCTAATCCTGAACCTCTCTCTGTCTCTCTCTCTCTGTCTCTCTCTCTGTCTCTCTGTCTCTCTGTCTCTCTGTCTCTCTCTCTCTCTCTCTCTCTCTCTCCCTCCTGCAGAGCGGAAGCGTCTGGGTATCGGTCAGTCTCAGGAGATGAACACGCTCTTCCGTTTCTGGTCCTTTTTCTTGCGGGATCACTTCAACAGGAAGATGTACGAGGAGTTCAGGCAGCTGGTGGTGGAGGATGGAAAAGAAGGATACAGGTACAGGATTTAGTAGAGGAGAACTACAAGGCTAATATAGCTGACCTGTAGTGGAAGCTCAAAAGTAAAATTTAGGCTTTATGATAACTTTATTTAATATCTTCCATCTAAAATCATCCATCCTGGATTTAATACAGAATTAACTACTACACATTATTTAGTGTCTTTTCATTTATAAACTAGCCACTGTGAGTTATTCAGCAACCGCTATGAGTTATTCAGTATCTACTATAAATTATTCAGTATCTACTATGAATGTGTCCACTATTAGTTATTCAGTATCTATTATGAATTATTCAGTATGTGCTATAAATTAGTGTCCACTATGAAATATTCAGTATCTACTATGAATTACTCAGTATCTACTATCAATTTTTCAGTGTCTACTATAAATTATTCAGTGTCTTCTATGAATGTGTCCACTATTAGTTATTCAGTATCTACTATGAATTACTTAGTATCTACTGTAAATTAGTGTCCACTATGAATTATTTTGTATCTACTATAAATTAGTGTCCACTATGAATTACTCAGTATCTACTATAAATTATTCAGTATCTACTATGAATTACTCAGTTTTTACTGTAAATTAGTGTCCACTATGAATTACTCAGTATCTACTATAAATTATTCAGTATCTACTATGAATTACTCAGCATTTGCCGTAAATTAGTGTCCACTATGACTTATTCAGTATCTACTATAAATTATTCTGTGTCTACTATAAATGTTTCCACTATGAATTATGTTGTGTCCACTACGAATTACTCAGTACTTGCTGTGAAATGGTGTCCACTCTAAATTATTTAGTATCTAATGTAAAACTACGTGTGGACCCTCTTTACTAGTTCTATATAAAATTTATATTTTTTGTTTTGGGCTATTTTTCATGCTGTTTTCAACCACACGCCAACCAAGCATGTCTATTTAACATCGCTGAATGCGAATTGTTGGCCTTTAAACTTCACGTCCTGTTTCGGATGTTCTCCAATCAGATTAAATTCTGAACTAGTCCTTATAATAACAGACACGACTGTAAATTCTACTCAGACCCAAATTTGCATACGCTGTTTCTTTAAGAGTTGAATACTGAGAGGTTTTATTTTCTCCAGGTACGGTCTGGAGTGTCTCTTCAGGTATTACAGCTACGGACTGGAGAGAAAGTTCAGGCCGGATATATTTAAAGACTTCCAGGAAGAGACCATGAAGGACTATGAAGCAGGTATGAAACCTCACAAGAACCGAACTAACTGCTATCAGTGCACTGTAGTAATGTCACTAGCGGACTGGTTCTGTTTGTTATTGTTTGTTTTCCGTCCTCACAGGTCAGCTGTACGGACTTGAGAAGTTCTGGGCGTTCCTCAAGTATTCCAAAGCAAAGAACTTGGAGATTGACCCCAAGCTGCAGGAGTACTTAAGCAAATTCAGACGTTTAGAAGACTTCAGAGTGGACGTAAGTGTGCAAGACAAGAGGTTAACGTAACCCTTTTGAACCGCGGTGTGAGGTGATTGCGTGAAATAGCACACTTTACATCAACAGATGTTGGGCTGGTCTTCTTATTAATATCTGTTTATTAAGCAGGATAATATAATACATACTGATATACAAATATATAGTGTTTTTCCAAATTTTCCAAGGGAAAAAAAAAACAAAACACCAAACAAATTTACTCAAACAAACAGATACCACACAAACACCTATACACCACCCCATCGCCCACCCAAGGCATAACTTTATTTATTCTGATTTCACATTGCCATTATAATTACTACTTTACAATTGCTGTAAAAGGGGATGCCAAATTTTATAGAATTGCCCACATTTATTATTCAGGATAATTCTTATTTCCTCCGGGTGTAGAAGTTTTATCATTTCTTTTAACCATACTTCAGCAGATGGGACCTCTGTACCTGTCCAGGCCTTTAATATGGACATAGGATACTAGCTGCTGTTGGGGTTGTTGGGGTTTTCTAAGTGTCTCCTTAGATCTCCATGTCCCTGGAACAAAGTAAATGGATCTATCAAACTATAGATAGTGTTTGGAAAATTTCAACCCGAAAAGTGTTAATTTCGTACAGAGTATGAAGCTGTGTAGACGTGCAGCTTCTTCAAGCTGGCAGACTTCCCTCTGGAAAGATGATATGTAACTTTGATGTAGTGTAATCTATGCAGAACCTTAAATTGTATTAGTGAATGCCTTGTATTTGCTGAGCATGTATGAATGAATGTTGGGCTGGTGTTCTGTGTGGTCATCAAAATTAAAATTAGTCAGAGAAATACTACGTTGAACACGTAGATTCATAAGTGCAAACACATGTAAACAAAGGAATGAAGAACATAAGCAGACACTAAAACTGGGTACTAGACATGGACTAAAAGACTTGCACAGATGTGTTGACGAGCTAGAGAAGATGGGTCTTCAGGTGGGACCAGTGTGTCGAATACAAGACAACCTGTTACTACTGAATTAGCCATGCTTTAGTGGGAGGTTCAGTCGTGTATCATCAACCTTTAAAATCAAGTGATATGTTAGCTGGAGCTTTACAGGAGCACATATAGAAAGAATTAAGTTGGGCCTGGAATAGAACCTTGAGGCACACCACAGGTGATCCATGCTGTGTATGGGGGATAAGAAAAGTTTTAAATCCAATAAAAAATCCTCTGATTTCTCGTTTGCAGCTATTTTGTTGGAGGACAACACCTCCAACAAAAGTACTTACCTTACCTTTTTTATTGTCTTCCAACGCGTCACATGGTCTGTTACAGAAGCTTCTTATCCTGTTTGTGCTTGTGGCTCTTTGTGCTAAAATCATTCTGCCTCGAGGACTGTGAGCAGTGTTTCATTCTTTCGTCGTCGTCATCATTCAGAAACTTCAAGGACTGAAATTAATCCCGATTACTTGAAGAACAAGCAAAGAGTTGGGGGGAAAATTTAAATTAGTCAGGGAAATACTATGTATAACACAGATACATACATAAATAAGTGCAAACACATGTAAACAAAGGAATGAAGAACATAAGCAGACACTAAAACTGGGCACTAGACGTGGACTAAAAGACTTGCACAGATGCGTTGATGAGTGAGATAAGATGGATCTTCAGGTGGCACCAGAGTGTCCAATACAAGAGAACCTGATAAAACCTGTTACTACCGAATTAGCCATGCTTTAGTGGGAGGTTCAGTCGTGTATCATCAACATCTAAAAAAAAGTGTTTTGTTAGCTGGAGCTTTACAGGAGCACATTTAGAAAGAATAAAGTTGGGCCTGGAATAGAACCTTGAGGCACACCACAGGTAATACATGCTGTGTATGGGGGATGAGAAAGTTTCAAATCCAATAAGTCCCTTAATTTCTCATTTGCAGCTATTTTGTTGGAGGACAACATGAAGTACGTGAAAACTATTCAGTCAGAGAACTTGAGCCAGATGGGATTAGAATTAGTTCTAATTAGAATCCAAAAATAAAGAAAAACATTGGTGGCTTATAAATGTATGTACAATTAATCCCCTACTGACTGATGTTCTTTTGTGCCCCCTCGGGCAGCCCCCCATGGAGGACGGTGGTCATAAGAGACTCTCCGGTGGAGATGGACGCCGTCGGCACCCCTCCGGCCGGACCCACAGCCAGGGCGCCTCCGGTTCTTCGGCGCCCCCCAGAGACGAGGCCAAAAACGCCAACCAGAGAGCCGCTGACGCGAAGCCACCAAAGTAACCGCCAACCAACCGCCCACTACCCACAATCCCTCTGACCACGGGGTCCAACCGCCACTGCAAGCATGAAAAACTTTGACGAACGGCTTGTGAAAAAAAAAAAAAAAAAACTAAATCAAGGCTCTTCCATTATACCTATTTTGTTTTTTCCCCCAAATCTTTTACATGGGAAAGCCGTGAGTTCTGCTGGAGACGGACTGAGAGACTACTGAAGGGATGAGAAATTGTTCCATTCTTAATTTTTATTATAATAATTATTATTCTTTTTTTTTTTTTTTCCTCCTCTCTACCTTATTTTATTCTCCGGCGGTGTCGTAGCTGGATGGACCGCAGAGTCGTCAGTGACCCCATGGCTTTTTGATTCTTTTTATTGGCCCCGTATCTGACCCCGTACGACTGGCTGAAAGATGGCTTGTTTTGTTTTGTTTTGTTTTTTTTTCTTTTCTTCCGTGGGCTGGAAACTTCTGCTTGGAGAACAGTTGCCGTTGACTAGATAGGATCTTTAGAAAGGGCCAAAACTAAAAGAGAACTCTTCTGGAACCGGGACACGTTGGCCATCCCTCAGTCTGAGCGAGATCGTTGAAAGTTGCCTTATTTTAATGGGTTTTTTTCTCTGCTTAACTTGCGCCGGCCACCTTAACCGTCGATTGTACAGCATTTCAAACTGCGATTATGCAAACCTCCATCGTTCACGGACACGGGCGGAACCACAACGCACCCCCCCTCCCCGGACCCTGCCGCCGGTGTTCTCTCACCTCACCTTCTTTATTGTCTTCCAACGCGTCACATGGTCTGTTACAGAAGCTTCTTATCCTGGGTGTGCTTGTGGCTCTTTGTGCTAAAATCATTCTGCCTCGAGGACTGTGAGCAGTGTTTCATTCTTTCATCATCATCGTCGTCGTCATCATTCAGCATCATTCAGAAACTTCAAGGACTGGAATTAATCCCGATTACTTGAAGAACAAGCGAGGAGTTGGGGGGGAAAGGCTTTCACAGTGAATCTGATGGAGCTGCAGGTGCTTTTGAATGTGATTATGTGGGACACGGGACACATACACACAAAATACAGTGATGATGGAGCAGAAATGATAAGTAAATAATATAAACTTTAAAAAAAAAACAAAAAAAAAGTGTGCAGAGCTCAATGTGATCAGCTGACCTGGGACCCTGTTTGTGAGGATGTGGAGTGTTTTCAGCCTCATGAACCCAAACTGGATTATCCCAAGCTCATTGGCCCAGGCTCGATTGGGCTGGGTAGATCCAAACTGGATTAGCCTAAGATTGACTGGTCCAGGCTTGATAGACCCAGGCTGGATTGGTTAAGGTTGGGCTGTCCAGGCTGGTTGATCCATACTGGATTGGTCAAGACTGGACTGGCCCAGGCTTGTTTGGTCCAGCATGATTAATCCTGAATTGTCCAGATCAGGCTGGACTGGCCCAGGTTTATTTGGCCAAGGATGATTAATCCAGACTTGACCGGGCCAGGCTATTTCGGCCCTGGATGATTAATCCTGATTTGCTCGGCCCAGGCTGGATTGGTCAAGGCTGGACTGGCCCAGGCTAGTTTGGCCTAGGATGATTTATCCCGACTTGCCCGGCTCAGGCTGGATTGGTCAAGGCTGGACTGGCCTAGGCTGGATTGGTCAAGGCTGGACTGGCCCAGGCTAGATTAGCCCAGGAAGATTAATCCCAGTTTTCCTGGCCCAGTCTGGTTTGGCCTAGGACGATTAATCCCGACTTGCCCGGCCCAGGCTGGATAGGCCTGAAATGGCCCAGGCCGGGTTGATCAGGCCAGGCCTGGGCTGGCCTTGGCTGCTTGGGCCCAGGCGAGTTTGACCCCGGCTGGACCGGCCCAAGCTGCATGATCCAGGCTGGACTGGTCACGATTGACTGAGGAAGCTTCAACCTCATGATCCTCAACACAGCTGGGAAACACGGCGCCACCTTCAGTGGAACAGAAGTATCAGACACATCATTGCAGTTGTTGCTGGTTGTGGAAATGTGAATTGGAGAGTAAAACCACATGCCTCTGTTTAACTCGTTGGTTAAAGAACAGATATTTGCCTTACATGTGTACGTACTATAATTTTTTATTGTCCCTGATAAACTTTTTAATGCTTTTTAATTTGATTTTTTTCTTTTTTTTTTTTCTTTTTGCTGCGTTGTAGCGATGCTAAAGTATTTCAGTGTCACATTGTTTCGGTAAGGGGAACATCACCATAGCGCGAGTAAAGGGAAAAAAATAACTGCAGGAATTCTGGAATTATGGACAACATGAAACCTTCAGTGGGTGACGGAGCTGCTTGTGAGCAGCAAGGAATTAATTTGCATCATGAGCCACTTTCAATCACCGATGTAATTTTTATTTTCATTCGTTGTAAATTAGAGACTGATTTCTGATTGTGTTGAATTTTGGCTCATGTTGCGAAACCCCCCCCAAAAAAAGAAAAAAAAGCGTGAGATTATCGTTGAAGTGGAATCCCAAATACGATGTCAGGCCGTGTAGTTTTAATCTCTTAATGTTTAGTTTTGTTTTTTTCTGTTTTACTTTAACCACAGTGGTTAAAAAGCAGAGCTAGTGAGAGGTTTATTTTCTTTTAGGGAGCAATGGTTAAATTTGGGGGAAGCTAATGGAGATCTTTTAATGACTAAAAGATTTGTTTACTCAAAAACAGGCTACACAACAAAAAGAAAAGTCTCCTCTGTCGTCCCCCCAGGCTGTGGCCCTTTCCACCACTGAGCTGGCCCCCTGCTGCTGGCCTACGCTGTGGTCGTCTCTGGCCTGGTGCTAATGGACCAGTGGCTTGAGTGAATGGGTGAGATTGCAACCCTTCTCCTGTAGGAGGTGCTGTTTCTCACTTATTGGGCTCTGAGCCGGAGCTCAGACAGTCTGGGGGGGATTAAATAATCAGGACAAATTCCATAAAGCCATAGAAATAAAACAGCTGTGTAAGGATATCTTAAAAAAGAGAGAGATAAATGAAAAAAAGAAATGTTAATAGTTCACTACCATTATATTCTCTTGGGCTTGTGAGAAAATGAAGAAAAAAAAGGAACAAAAAAAAGATAAAAACGGAAAATGTAAAATACTTGAATGAGAACTTGTATAACATTTAATATTCATGATATCTGCTTTGTAGGCTGATGTGATTCGCTATTAGTGTCATTTGTAATTTGTAGTAATTATGCTTTTCCTTAATGAATAAAAAAATATATAAAATGGACAAAAAAACCTTAAACAGCAGCTCTCGGACTCGTTCCTTCCACCGTTTGACTGTTAAACCATGTTTGTTTTGCTGGAAAGACTGTTCACTGTCTCAGGTTTACTACTTTAGCTTTAGCGCTGAAGCTACAAGGCTAATGTAGCTAACAGGTAATGAAATCACCAGTTTACCTAAATCACCATTTTCATCTCTAAGCATGTTTAGTATCTCTAGTATTAGTACTATGTGGTTTCTGATGCTGTGTGATTCACTGTTTACTATAAAAAGGACTGAAGTATGTTAGTATAGCTGAAAACAATTAAAAAATGCATTAAAAAGTACAATTTAAATGTTTTTTAAAGTTTAAGAATAAATGTATGAATTCAGAGCTCATTAACATATAAAACAAAAGTGATTGCAAGTATAAAAGTTTTTCTTTTATTTATTATTTTTAATAGTTTGGCCATTTTTATGCCTTATTTTTCAGAAGTTTATTATTTTACAAATATTTATTAATAGAACTTAACATCAGATATTCTACAAATATGTCAGTCTAACGATTGGACACACCTACCCAGATACTATATTAATAGTAGTAATAATAGTGAATAAGTGTGAGGAGATCAGAACTATAGAATAGTCGGTATGGAATTATTGCTGGAGCAGAATTAAACATCTGGTTGTGTTTAAAGAATGTTTAGAGGGTCTTTTAGAAATGAGCTCATTTGCTCTGATGCAGGTTTACATACTTTGAACATTCTGACCAGCAGCTTCATGAGGAGCCACATGAGCTGCTTCTCTAACAGGACTGAAGAAGATAGTGTAGATGCTGAGATCTTGTTCTGATAAACAGGTTTGGTGGTTTTATAGCTCTTATAAAAATATACATTCTCATTTTTACATTTAAATACGCTCAAATGTTTGTTTTAGTAATATTTGTGTACATCTGCTCCAACTTCACTGTTTACACTCGTCTCTCAACACATTCAGATCTAAACACCTTTATAGTTGTACACACACATATACTCACTCAGGTAGGTGTGTCCAAACCTTTGACTGGTTGTGTATATAGTGCTTTACAGACTGAGGGTAATGTTCAGTAACAGTAGTAAAAGAAGATAAGATGATTTTTAAAATAATAAATAAAGCGAAAGGACGTAAACTCCAGACACTAAACGTTTCTTGGTTAATTGACTCAGTCAACTGTGAGAGGGAGTTTTATATTAAGAGTTTTAAAGCTCTTATAGAAATATACATTCTCATTTTTAGATTTAAATACAGTCCAATGTTTGTTTTAGTAATATTTGTGTACATGGGCTCCAACTTTACTATTTACACTCGTCTCTTTACACATTAAGATCTAAACATTTTTATAAACATAGATATTCAGTTGTGTGTCCAAACTTTTGACTCATAGTGTAAAATGTTAATAATTATTTTTCATATTATTTGCTATCAGATTTCAAAATGTGTCCATTAATTTTAGTGAATTGTTTCAGATCAAATATTAAACGTTTGGCTGTATGACTGCGTTTGGGGTAAGTAGGGCGTATACAGTGTGTTAGTGTTGTTTCATGTTTCTGTTAATTTCTGTTTATGATCTGTGGGTATGTATGTTCTCTTCTGAGAAACTAATCACTTTCTTGACCCTGACAGGAAGGAGGATTATCTCCAGCTCTGTATTTACAGTGAAATACACCCTTCTGTAGAAAACCGATAACGCTAACAACGCAAGATCAGACAGGATGACATTCACCTCTCCGGTCAGCAGTGTTTATCACAACCATGTACATTACAGCACATAAACAAACACGTTTCGATCAACTAATTAATTTCCTGTCCTGTTAGTACTAATAGAAATAGAGTTTTCAGTTATGTTGCATATCGCCGCTGTCCAATAAAAAACGAGTATTTCTGAAATGACAACTTTACAGGAGCGAACAAAAAACTTTATTTTCAATGTAAGTCAATGGAACCAGAATTTCTACCAAGCTATTTTGGAGCATTTCTATTGCTTTACTCATGATTACATTTTCACACTAAAAAACAGCAGCTGTCGTGTTCAAATGAAGTAGAAAAATGAAAATCAACGAAAATTGAATTTTGAATCATTTATAAAATAGTTTTCTTAGTAAATATTTAATGTAAATGTGAAGATACCTTCTATTTAGACTGTGAGGTTATACAGGACTTGTATTGAGGTATTCCCACCTGAAAGCTTTCCACAAACATAGAAACTGTTTGGGAATTCTGCATTTCTACAAACACACCAGCAGGGGGCGGACTGTTTTTGGAAAAAAAAAAGGACTACTTTAGAAAAAATAACATAAAATAATATTATTATAGTAATAAATTAACCTTAGGTTTCTAGTGGAACCTCCATGTTTACATCAATCAGTCAAAATCCGACTAAAACATGAAATGTTCACCAAAAACCCTCACCGGAACATCTGGACGGACTGGTTTAGGTTTCCTTATGACCTCATTGTTCAGCTCAACACTGACACCAGTAGCAGTTAGTAGCTGTACACTTATAACTGAACTGGTCGGCTGTTATTGTGAACGTGTTTGATTTAAACATACGCAATAAATCAGATACTGTTTTCTATGCAGGTGCATTTCTGAGAGAAGGAATCAGTTTTCCTTCATTTCTAGCAGCAGTTCGTCCGATCTTCAACTTACTGCCTTGAAGTAGAAAGATTAGAAAACATTTTACATTTTAAAGTTATTCTTTTTGGTCATATTGTTGAAATATTAGGTCAACATTTCTAATACTAAGAAAAACAGAGCACAGATCATTTAGTGTTTATTTGTGTGTTGAAGTTGTGTAGCAGTTGTTCAACTGGGATAAATCTCTATGGAGGTCAGTTCCTGGTGAAGAAACTGGCTGCTGGTTTTGATTCCTGTGTCAAAATTATCTAAAAAAATGACTGCAAGTCTCAAAACCATGTTTATCTTAAAATACGTTATTATTTATAGGATAATTTATATAATTTAGTTATTATAAAAAATACACAATACATAATGTTGAGTGTTTTTTTGTCATATATATAAATTTATATTTAGATACATAACACAAACAATGGAGATTTTCTAATATTAAGAAAATTTGAGAAGTTGTTTTTAAAATTAAGGGAAGTCATTGTTTCTAATATTAAGACAGTAAGGAAATACATTTTTATTTAAAAAATATTAAAAATTGAGAAACAAGTTATTCTTAT
The DNA here is from genome assembly GCA_021613375.1 of Megaleporinus macrocephalus. Classification (NCBI taxonomy): domain Eukaryota; kingdom Metazoa; phylum Chordata; class Actinopteri; order Characiformes; family Anostomidae; genus Megaleporinus; species Megaleporinus macrocephalus. Next base: position 2,904,659 of record CM038717.1, on the reverse strand, counting down.
AACTTATATATAAATAATTCTAATAACAAAATAATCATGAAAAAAATGTAAATAAAAATGAGTCATTGTTTAAAGGAAAACATGAGGAATTAATTTGTGTGTAAAAGTAAACATTTAAATGTTTTTTAGTTTTATTTAATTTTTTTAAATTTTTCTTTTTTTTTTTTTTAGAATCAAGAAAAGTCATTATTAAAATTGAGAATAATTGAGAAATTAAAATTTATGTTGAGCCACTAAGTACAACGTTACATCACTAGTGACGGACATTTCAAGCAAAACTGTTATGAAAAAAAAATATTTGAGAAGTTTTTAAAAGCAGGTTGAAGATCCGGCTGGTCACTGTTACAGATCATTCATTTATTCGCTTATTCTCTTTGTTTATAAATTAATATATTTATGTAAAGTTCTATACAGTAAATACAGCAGAATCTGGAATTAACCCTTTTAGTTTAAAGACAGTAAATTAATTATTCGCTGATTAGCACACCAGGCCTTAAACCTTCTACACAAAAAACATAAGACGCTGCAAACATCTGTATTTAATTATTATTTATTAGAATATTACAGTTTATTAAAAAGTGGTTAAAGACATTTATCATCAACAGTCTGAGATCAAGAAACAGTAAACGTTTTAAAGTTGAACATCTGAAATGTTACTCATCTGTTGGTCCACATTTCCTCAAACAGCTTAAAGTGACTATCAGATCTAAATCTGATTAATGAAAGTATACAAATTAAAAATTATGTGCGATTAAAAATATGAAATTATTAGATCGTCCAACATTTATCTGGAGAACGTTTCATCACTACGGACTTAAAGTAGATAAACTGTTGGGCAGGAAAGGGTTAATATTAAAAGCTCCACCTCAGATTAGATAAACCTTCTCAGCACGTTCCTGCAGATCTTTCAGGATTGCTGGGCTGTAAACGGGGACGTCCTGTAATCTGGAGCTGATTAGCAGCAGCAGTTTGGAGAACCGGTTGAGATACAGAACCAATAAAATAATAGATTCCAGTTCACGAACTTTCACACTGATAGCGACGCCTGGAACCGAGAGGAGGCCGTCTGGTTCTGTAAAATCAATAGATCATCAAATACCTGAATACCGGCTGACGCAGCAGGAGATGATGTTAAGATCTTTACTGTGCAACACCAAGTCACTGGCTTTTTAAACATTTAACAGCAGGGGGCGACATTCCATCATCCCTATACCACAAAGAGAACACCACCAGTGGTTTTAGACTAGTCTAGTTTTAAACATCAAAATATAGTAATTACATTAAAACCATTACCTAAAATAATTAAATATTAATTATTGGGCATCCTTTCAGCCCAGTCCGCTAATTTAAGGCTCCAAGTTTTAATGCTTAGTCCAGCGAAGCTTTCTGTATGTTCTAGATTTCAGGGGCAGAATTTTAAAAAAATTACTATCTAGAACTTTAGTGTTATTTTAGTATATATAAACGTTACATTAATGTTAGCAGCGTGTTTAGACTGGATTGCCTCACATGGATTAAGTCCAGGTTTAAACCGGATCTGGGTCTGAGAAGCTCATGTGATTGGTTACTGGTGTTGATTGATGGGTTTAGCTCTGGTTTGGTCCAGCTGAAGACCTCAGCGGGGGTCACTCTGATTTTTTGGGTGGGTCGGGGATGCTCTCTGTGAGCGGCGTGAGGCTCAGCAGCAGCGTGTGCCGCTCGTAGGCTTTCGTCTTCCGGAACTTGTCGTCCGTCCCATGGAGCCTGTCTAGAACCCCCAGAACTCCGTAGCACTGATTGAACCTGGAGAGACGAGTACAGCCAGAGTTCAGCAGAACATACACAACGGTTATTTGTCTAGGGTTATTTACATGACCCTAGACGGTGTGGAGGTGGTCAGTATCTCCACAGGCTTGGTTATGTGGTTTCTGACTAAAGTACATCAGAGTAGATAATCAGACACAGCAGCTGATCTGTATATCCTTTATAAGATTATATGTTTTAGGATGAATAGATCAATAAACCACACTGGATGGGCAGTTGTTCAGCATCAGACCACACAGGATGGGCAGTTGTTCAGCATCAGACCACACAGGATGGGCAGTTGTTCAGTATCAGACCACACAGGATGGGCAGTTGTTCAGTGTCAGACCACACAGGATGGACAGTTGTTCAGTATCAGACCACACAGGATGGGCAGTTGTTCAGTATCAGACCACACAGGATGGGCAGTTGTTCAGCATCAGACCACACAGGATGGGCAGTTGTTCAGTGTCAGACCACACAGGATGGGCAGTTGTTCAGTGTCAGACCACACAGGATGGGCAGTTGTTCAGTGTCAGACCTCTTAACACTTTTATTTATTAATTTATGAGGATTTAAAACTATATTCTGCACAGACGGCCTGCAGCACTGTTAACGTTCTTTCTAGGTGGCGCTGATGAGCTGTTTATAAAAAAATAAATAAAATCTAATCTAATTTCATTTTGTTAAATACAAAATTATACATCGTACAACTAGCAGTGAAATGCTTTACCGACTGCAGCTCACATGGAACAGTACGATAGTATATCATCTGTAATATTAATATAAATAAGTAATAAATAAAATATAAATAGTAATAAGAAGGAAATGAATAGAAACAAAAGTAAATAATATATAAATAAATAAAATGTGTGCTGCTGTTTCTATTATTTAGCAATAATAGATTAGTGTGATTATTAGACAGCAGGAATGATGTCTATCAGCTCCAGGTTACTGGACAGTGTCTCTGATTTCGAATGTTTATATTTATCAGTATTTGAGCTGAAGAAGGTTTTAAAGATCAGACTAAAGCCTCTGAAGCGTCCTGTACAGGTGTACTCTGGTCTTTGTTCAGCTGCTGTAAGTGGGATAAAGGTGAGCAGTAAAGGAAACAGGCCACAGGTGAAGCCCGGTATGTATATAATCACATGACATCGTGTTTGTCTGCTTTACGTTTATGGACTTTACACTTGCGCTCTTTGGAAACCACTGTTCTTCATAAACCTGAAGACATCCTGCTCCTTAAATGTTCTGAGTAGTGCAGTCTACATTACTGTATGACGTTATAATACATAGAAATACACGGTGGTCATAATAATGTGACTCAACCGTGTGCAGCTAGACGGACTGGGGGTCTCAGTAAGGTCCTGGTAGGTGGTCACAGGTATCTGGAGGTATCATGCTGACTGCAGTGCATCCCACAGCTGCTGGAGGGAGCGTGGAGGAGGATCCATAGAACCAACACCACCATCCAGGTGGTCCCACAGATGCTTAACTAGGTTAAAGTCTGGAGAATTAGGGGTCCAGGTCAGTACTTTGAAGTCTTGGTCAGCTCTTCCAACCAGTGTGGGACATTTCTAGTCTGGAAGATCCCATCCGCCCCAGAGAAGATGGTGTAGGTGATCTACAAGGATGGACTCAGACCCAGATGGGTTGAGAGGGTCTTCCACATGGATGTGTGGATCCAGAGAACATCACCAAAACATTCCCCCCAGACCAGAACGCTGCCCCCGTCCAAAGTAGGACACAATGTGACTCGACTGTAAATACAGTCACTAGTCAGATGCTGAAATTGCTAGATGATTGTTTTGTTTGGTTGAACACGGCTCTGGATGTTCACACAATCAGTTGATTATTCAAATATAAAAACATGTTTATAATAACAGGATAAAACATAAGCTAATATATACTATTATAAATAAGGAAATAATTAATATATATTTATTTAAATGTTGTTACTTGAGGTGGTGGAAGTCGTGGAACTCGGGCGAGGGCAGCAGGGGCAGGTGGTATCCACAGTGGGAGACGGTGGTGACCAGCAGAGCGATGGTGAACCACAGGGAGGTGGTGGCCAGGTGAGATCCAAGCAGGATTGGACCAATCAGAGCAGGGAGCATGTTAGAGCACTGCAGAGACGGAAAGAGAGACAGACAGAATTAGTCGCTTAACGAAATGAACGTCGGCAACCAAGCTCTACTGAAATCAACGTCGGCAACCAAGCTCTACCGAAACGATCGCCCGCAATGAAGCTCTACCGAAACAATCGTCTGCAACGAAGCTCTACCGAAATGATCGCCCGCAATGAAGCTCTACCGAAATGATCGCCCGCAATGAAGCTCTACCGAAACGATCTACCGAAATGATCGCCCGCAATGAAGCTCTACCGAAACGATCGCCCGCAACGAAGCTCTACCGAAATGATGGTCTGCAACGAAGCTCTACCGAAATGATGGTCTGCAACGAAGCTCTACCGAAACGATTGTCTGCAACGAAGCTCTACCGAAACGATCTACCGAAATGATCACCCGCAATGAAGCTCTACCGAAACGATCTACCGAAATGATCGCCCGCAATGAAGCTCTACCGAAATGATGGTCTGCAACGAAGCTCTACCGAAATAATGGTCTGCAACGAAGCTCTACTGGAATCAACGTCCGCAACCAAGCTCTACTGAAATGATCGTCTGCAACCAAGCTCTAACCAAGTAATCGTCCCGAGACAGAGAACGTATGAATATATAATTACAGTGTATTATTAATCATTATTAACTTATTAAAGCAGGAAACTCACCACGTGCTCGACTGGATGGGCGTACAGGGACACGACTCCGACCGGCGCCGTCCACTCGTGGTGAATCTTGTGGATGTGCTTGTATAAGACGGGGTGATGGACCAGCCTGTGGATATGAAGGCAGAGTGAGTCTGTTTCCAGTTTCGCTATAATTAATAATTGGAGTTTCCTAATAAACCTTTATAGTCGCTAATTAACCCTTGCTACAGAGCGCTGACGCAGGCAGCCAGCAGGGGGTGCTGTGTTTGGAGGTGCTGACCGGTGTGAGTAGTAGAACAGTATCTCCTCCAGCAGGCCGCAGACAGCCAGTTCCAGCAGAACCCAGTGGAACGTGGGTAGCTCGGTGCCGCAGGGTTCTCCGCGCCACTGCATCAGTGCGTACGTCAGCACCACCAGCGGTCCGGACAGGAACACCTGGTTATACGCCACCGTCTTCACCGCATGCCGCAGCCTCTCCGGGTCCACCTGCAGGCGGAGCACTCAGTTACAGCTCCGCTCTATTTCCCTGATTTTAGTTTATGCTACTATTATAATTAAACATAATTATTATTATTATTATTATTAGGTAAAAATCTGATTCTCTGTATACTTTATTACTCTGTTCTTTAATAATCAGGACCCCCACAGGACCACCACAGAGCAGATACTATTAGTGAGGTGGGTCATTCTCAGCACCGCAGTGACACTGACATGGTGGTGGTGTGTCAGTAGTGTGTGTTGTGCTTGTGTGAGTGGATCAGACACAGCAGTGCTGCTGCTGGAGTGTTTAAACACTGTGTCCACTCACTGTCCACTCTATTAGACACTCCTACTACTTGCTGGTCCACCTTGTAGATGTAAAGTCAGAGACAGTAGCTCATCTGCTGCTGCACAGTTTGTGTTCCTCTAGTTCTTCATCAGTGGACACAGGACGCCGCCCACAGGACACTGCTGTCTGGATAGTTTTGGATGGTGGACGATTCTCAGTCCAGCAGTGACACTGCTGTGTCTGATCCACTTACACCAGCACAACAACAACGTTTAATCACTTCCTGCCACTTTCAGTCCAGTTACTCGTCTGCTGAATTAATGAACGAGTGTCTCGTGCAGGCGGATCATATCTGCACACACGCTAGTCTGCTGGGAGACTGCTGACCTGTTATAATACCAGCAGTACATCTGAGGGGTGTGTGTGTGTGTGTGTGTGTGTGTGTGTGTGTGTGTGTGTGTGTGTGTGTGTGTGTGCTGAGCGTTTTCTTTATCAGTAATAGCAGCTCTTATCCCGCAGCACTGATTACCTTCACCGCAGAACAGGACCTTTGCACGCGCACACACAGATAAACGAGGAAAAGCAGATTTTTAACCTAAAAACAGGCCGTATTGAAGTCAGCTTACCAGCCGGCCTGTTCACTCCAGTACCTCCAGTTACATACACAGCAATTACATTACACAACATAAACAAAGTACGTTAATTAATTATTATCACCATCAACATCCAGATAAACTCAGAAGACACGTGTAGCTTCACTGGTGGGTTTCATAGTAAATACAATGTGTAGATTAGTGTTGTAGACATGGAGACCCCTGGTTACCATCACCACCACTGTAACCACCATCACCACCACTGTAAACACCATCACCACCACTGTATACACCATCACCACCACCACTGTAAACACCATCACCATCACCACCACTGTAAACACCATCACCACCACTGTATACATCATCACCACCACTGTAAACATCATCACCACCACTGTAAACATCATCACCACCACTGTAAACACCATCACCACCACTGTAAACACCATCATCACCACTGTAAACACCATCACCACCACTATAAACATCATCACCACCACTGTAAACACCATCACCACCACTGTAAACACCATCACCACCACTGTAAACATCATCACCACCACTGTAAACATCATCACCCCACTGTAAACATCATCACCACCACTGTAAACAACATTACCACCACTGTAAACATCATCACCACCACTGTAAACATCATTACCACCACTGTAAACACCATCACCGTAAAAACCACCACTGTAAGCACCATCAGCACCACTGTAAACATCATCATCACCACTGTAAACATCATCATCACCACTGTAAACATCATCATCACCACTGTAAACACCATCACACCACTGTAAACACCATCACCACCACTGTAAACATCACCACTGTAAACACCATCACTGAAAACTTCAATACCATCACTGTAAACACCATCACCACCACAATAATCATCTCTCTGTAAATATAATTATATAATTACTTTTCCAGACAGGAAACTTGTTTACTCAGCAAAACCCCTATTATTACTCATGTATATCTGTTCTGATCATATCTGCTGTTCTTACTGGTGTAAATATGTAAATATACGTATTGATCAGATAAACACTTTTACACTGTCAGCTCGGGGGACTCAGACTTTACACAGTCGTGTGTATATAGTATATAATTCTGAACTGTGCCAAAATAATAATGCAATAATCATTAGTGAAATAATCAGAATCTAATCACTGCCAGGTCAGAGATTAACACTATCACTGTTTGTGATGTTGATGGACTGAATTCATACCGGGTTGTTCTTGTCTGTCTGGATCCTGTAGCGGGTGATGAAGGTGGGCTTTCCCGTCGTGTCCACCACCATCAGGACCGCGTTAAACAGCCAGAAGGACAAAGTGGGGACCAGCATGGCACCTGTTCACACACAGAGGGGAGTAATCATTCAGCATGTCAGAACGCTGTCTCTGATTGGTCAGAAGCTCAGAACTGAGCCTCGATTGGTCAGAAACTCAGAACTGAGCCCCGATTGGTCAGAAGCTCAGAACTGAGCCCGGATTGGTCAGAAACTCAGAACTGTTCAGAAAACTCAGAACGGAACCCTGATTGGTCAGAAGCTCAGAACTGAACCCCGATTGGTCAGAAGCTCAGAACTGGTCAGAAAACTCAAAGCTGAACCCCGTTTGGTCAGAAGCTCAGACCTGAACCCCGGTTGGTCAGAAGCTCAGAACTGAACCCTGATTGGTCAGAAGCTCAGAACTGAGCCATGGGTGGGCAAAAGCTCAGAACAGAACCCTGATTGGTCAGAAGACTGTCCCAACCTGTAGTTTAGTCAGAAGGCTGTCCCTGATTGGTCCGAAACTCAGACCCGAGTGGTCAGAAGGCTGTGCCCAATTGATTAAAAGCTCAGACCCGATTGGTCAGAAGCTCAGACCTGAATGGTTAGGAGGCTGTCACCTATTGGTCAAAAGCTTCATTTTTGAGCCAATTAATGTTCATTTCATGATTCAATTTTTTAATTTCGTTCCACATGGTACTCATAAGCAAAAGTTTTGGATCCACCAGTAAAAAGCCATGTGATGTTCTAAGTATGTAAATAAGTTGGACATCTAGAGTCTTCTAGAGCAACACTCCTCCACACTTACTGTTTAATACACAGTTACTGTTAATGTACTGAATTCACTGGCTGACCAGAAGCTTGCTGGACAGACACTAAACCTCTGAACGGAGATCCTCCACACCAGTTTAACATGTGCCCAGTTTTAAATGTGATATTTTCTGCCCCGAAACTGAGCACTAAAATGAGCAGAACTGGTCCAAATGTAAGTTCAGGTGACCTTTAATTTGACCAACTCTTACGTAAGCGTGACTGGAGGTGTGTTCGTGACGCTCTTTGGGCTCGTTAACTGTGCCAGTCGTGTTGAGTAATGGAAGTTTGGTCGTGTTGAGTAATGGAAGTTTGGTCGTGTTGAGTAATTGAATGATATCAAATGAAATCAGGCTGTTGCATCAATGCTACAAGTGACCAGCAGTGACCTTTTAAAGGCAAAGTCCAGAACATCACACTCCCGGACTGAGTTCAGTTCTCAGTGAACCTGAATAACACTGAGTCTGCTGTAAACTATTCCAGGACACAGCTTCTCCCGGAGGACCAGCTCACTGTCGGTCATGCTGCTGAGGAAGAAGGGGCGGCGGTTTCCTCGGTAACTGTTACCCAGAATAGACACTTCACTGCTGTTTTATAGCACAAAGTGTAAACGGGTGTCCCACCCAGAGCCTGGACCTGTAAAACCAGTCCGAGCTGCAGGAGCAGTGCAGGACTGAGGCGTACCAGCAGGTGATGGTGAGTATCTAGTCTGTACAGACACTCAGCACACTCGACTGTAGCTCCAGATCAAATACAAACAGTGCAGCTTCTTATAAACTCCATCACTTCATCACATCCACGTACAGATCAGCATCTCGGTCTCCACAACTGGAGCCCAGGGGGTGCTGGACTACAGCCAGGGGTCTCTTTACTGCCACAGCATTCAGCATGAATATGAATTACTAGGGGGCAGTAAAACTCACACACACACACACTCTCGGGAGACAGTAAGACACACACACCCACACACTAGTGAACACACACTAGGGGACAGTAAAACACACACACACACACACACACACACACACACACACACACACACACACTCGGGAGACAGTAAGACACACACACACACTAGTGAACACACAATAGGGGACAGTAAAACACACACACACACTCGGGGGACAGTAAAACACACACACACACACACACACACACTAGTGAACACATACTAGGGGACAGTAAAACACACATACACACACACACTAGGGGACAGTAAAACACACATACACACACAGACTAGGGGACAGTAAAACACACACCCACACACTAGTGAACACACATTAGGGGACAGTAAAACACCCACATACACACACATACTCGGGGGACAGTAAAACACACACCCACACACTAGTGAACACACACTAGGGGACAGTAAGACACACATACACACACACACACACACACTAGGGGACAGTAAAACACACATACACACACAGACTAGGGGACAGTAAAACACACACCCACACACTAGTGAACACACATTAGGGGACAGTAAAACACACACCCACACACTAGTGAACACACATTAGGGGACAGTAAAACACACACCCACACACTATTGAACACACACTAGGGGACAGTAAAACACACACACACACACACACACACACACACACACTCGGGGGACAGTAAAACACACACCCACACACTAGAGAACACACACTAGGGGACAGTAAACCACACATAAACACACAGACTAGGGGACAGTAAAACACACACCCACACACTAGTGAACACACACTAGGGGACAGTAAAACACACATACACACACAGACTAGGGGACAGTAAAACACACACTAGTGAACACACATTAGGGGACAGTAAAACACCCACATACACACACACACTAGGGGACAGTAAAACACCCACATACACACACACACTAGGGGACAGTAAAACACACATACACACACTAGTGAACACACATTAGGGGACAGTAAAACACACACCCACACACTAGTGAACACACATTAGGGGACAGTAAACACCTACATACACACACACACTAGGGGACAGTAAAACACACATACACACACACACAGACTAGGGGACAGTAAAACACACACCCACACACAATAGTGAACACATACTAGGGGACAGTAAAACACACACACACACAATAGTGAACACATACTAGGGGGCAGTAAAGTTCCCACACACACACACACACACACACTAGTGAACACACACTGGGAGGGCAGTGAAACACCTACATACACACACACACACACACACACACTAGTGAACACACACTGGGGACAGTGAAACACCCACATACACACACTAAGGGGCAGTGAAACACACACACTAGTGAACACACACTAGGGGGTAAAAAAACAACCACATACACACACAAGTGAACACACACCCACATACAGTTGGGGGGGTGTTTATGTAAAGGGAACTTCAGTCGTGTCCCGTCAGTTCAGGGAATCAAACCAGCAACATTCTGGCCCAACGCCCAGCACACGACCGACCCAGTTCCAACAGTGACCAGAACCAGACTCCTCAACCCGCCCCAACTTCCTTTAGGGTCAGTATTCTGACCATCTATCATATACTCAGAAACAAGTACTGTGATGTCATTTATCCTAAAAAATATGTACCTCCATTTTTGTTGACTTAAATATTTATTATTTTGTATCCGGTGAAGGTTTAATGATGAATGGACCAAAAGAAATGCTTCAAAATCACTCTTTACCCCACATTACACTGAAAGTAAAGAATGTTTTTGTTCTCCTCTGTGAAGTTACTATTTTGGGGATACTTGTTTTTCTTTGGACAGCAGCAGCGTCCTCATCCTGTCCCTGTGGTGTTAGTGTTCAGCTGGAGAGGAAACAAATCCCACTGTAGATAAAGTTCAGTACTAGTTCTGTTCTCACCGAACATGAACAGGGCTGCCTCGTTTCCATCGAAGGCGGCGTAAAGCCTGGTCCACTGCGTCTGCCAGAAATCTCCTGATGCTCCCCAAAACCTCTGCAGATGCCTGCAGAACAAACACCAACCGTTACAATCAACAAACCATAAATAATCATAACTAACCCTAACTAATCATAACTAACCCTAACTAATCATAACTAACCATAACTAACCCTACAGTAATATTTACTCTGATATACAGAGAGATCCAAAAACCTGAAAATACTGAATATTTTACATTCTTTTCTAATTTAATACTATTAAAACTATTTACATTACTGATAATTAGAGATAGAAGGATCGATCAGCTATGTATCGGTATCACTGATCACATATCGGTATCACTGATCACCCTCAATCAGTATCGGCTATCGGCCGATTACGCTGAAAAGTGATCGGTGATCGGAATCGGCCTCAAAAACGCTGAACGGTCCATCTCTAACAATAACAACAATTATATAGTAACATGAACATTTAAGTGTAAAATCTCTGAAATTGAGAAATATCAGAATTTCAGAAAATCCAGTTTGCTGTCCAGTTTGCAACTGAGCTGGACAACACAAGTCTGAGTAAAAACCTCTGATCAGCAGATCAAATCGTCCAGACAGGAGTTTCACTGAAAGATAAAACCCAGTCTGATCTTTGTGTACGACGGTCTAAACGGGGTCAGTGCAGCTCAAATCTGAACACTGACCTAGAAACAGTGCAGCATGTTTAATATTACTGTTCTGTTTAAAAATAAATTTTAAATTTTATAAGCAGAATTAAGTTAATTTTTTTAGCCTTTAAATGGAAAAAAACACATTTCATTAAAAGTGGTCTCAGAATTTGGGACCCCGCCTTACATATATGATAAAAAATGACTGAAATGTCAAGTTTTAGTATATATTTATAATAATTTCTCTTTAATTGGCTGTTAACCGCAGCCTTTCATACCAAAATAATAAAACTCCCCCTCACAGTTCAAACTTAGTTAATTACCCAAGAAATGTTTGGTGTCTGGAGTTTACATCCTTTAGCTTTATTTATTATTTATTAAATATTCAAATCATCGTATTTTCTTTTAATACTATTACTGAACAGTATCCTCTGTCTGTAAAGCACCATACACACAACCAGTCAAAAGTTCACACTTAACTGAGTATATATGTTTATAGCTATAAAGGTGTTTAGATCTGAATGTGTTGAGAGACGAGTGTAAACAGTGAAGTTGGAGCCCATGTACACAAATATTACTAAAACAAACATTAGACTGTATTTAAATGTAAAAATGAGAATGTATATTTTTATAAGAGCTATAAAACCACCAAACCTGTTTATCAGAACAAGATCTCAGCATCTACACTATCTTCTTCAGTCCTGTTAGAGAAGCAGCTCATGTAGCTCCTCATAGTATGAATTTGCTTATTATTATTATTATTATTATTATTATTATTAGTAGTAGTAGTAGTAGTAGTAGTGGTGGTGGTGGTGGTGGTGGTGGTGGTGGTACGAGTACCACATAATCATAATGAAACCACATAATCAAATGCATCAAATCCAAATCCTGCTTTTACAGAAGAGGGAGGATAAACGGGCCGAGATCCAAATCCTACACTGTTACGTAACACACTGGTTAATATTTACACCCCAACATTTACACACAACCACAACACCAACCAGCAACCAGAACATTTACACACAACCACAACACCAACCAGCAACCAGAACATTTACACACAACCACAACACCAACCAGCAACAAGAACATTTACACACAACCACAACACCAACCAGCAACCAGAACATTTACACACAACCACAACACCAACCAGCAACCAGAACATTTACACACAACCACAACACCAACCAGCAACCAGAACATTTACACACAACCACAACACCAACCAGCAACCAGAACATTTACACACAACCACAACACCAACCAGCAACCAGAACATTTACACACAACCACAACACCAACCAGCAACCAGAACATTTACACACAACCACAACACCAACCAGCAACCAGAACATTTACACACAACCACAACACCAACCAGCAACCAGAACATTTACACACAACCACAACAACCAGCAACCAGAACATTTACACACAACCACAACACCAACCAGCAACCAGAACATTTACACACAACCACAACACCAACCAGCAACCAGAACATTTACACACAACCACAACACCAACCAGCAACCAGAACATTTACACACAACCACAACACCAACCAGAACATTTACACACAACCACAACACCAACCAGAACATTTACACACAACCACAACAACAACCAGCAACCAGAACATTTACACACAACCACAACACCAACCAGAACATTTACACACAACCACAACAACAACCAGCAACCAGAACATTTACACACAACCACAACACCAACCAGCAACCAGAACATTTACACACAACCACCACACCAACCAGCAACCAGAACATTTACACACAACCACAACAGCAACCAGAACATTTACACACAACCTCAACAACAACCAGCAACCAGAACGGTGGTGGAGAAATCCAGAGTTCCAGGCTGTGAAGGGAACGTCACCACTTTTCATTCCTTCCCAACAAACAACACAACTGTCAGAGCTCCATGTTGATCTTTAAACCAGCCTGAAGATCCTCTTCTCCACATTCTTCATCTAATGTTCCACCTTAAACACTGCAGCTCCTACAGACGCCAGAATGGAACCACAGCACCGTTTAAGGTGGAACGGAGAATTCCCAAAACCAGCTGCTGAACTTCCAACATCTTTAACAGAATCCTGAACAACTTTAACTCTGCAGTCTGTACGTTTCACTCCGGACAGTTTCTCCAACACTCGGACACCATGGAGCAGCTTCAGCTCAGCGTTCAACACTGAAGAGACTGAAGAGACGAGCAGCTCCACCTTTATTAGCACCACAACCTGCAACAGTGACTGGAAGTAGCAGCCATGCTGTGTGAGTGGATCACTGTGTGCTGGTCGAAGAAAAAAAGTCTTATTATAAAATCTTATTACCAGGTTACAGAGTTCCGGAAAGCGATGAGGAAGAACAGTCCTGATCCGATGACGAAAGTGGCCTTTTTCACCGAATCCCACAATCCACCAGTGTTCTCCTAGAGAAACAACATCCAGTACACAGCTGAGTGGAGCACTTACAGGATTCTTACTGTCATTTATTAATAACATCTAAAATAATTGAGTGTTACCTAAGATTTCTGCATAATTTAAAACTTTGCATTTAAGGAAACAGATTTATTTTGGTGTAAAATGCTGTCAGATCTGTTCACAGTGGTGGTGAATGGAACCAGACGTCCACCTCTAAAAGCTCCTCACAGAAAGTTCTTACAGTAGATGTTATAAATACACTGTCTGATTCTGAGACGCTGTTTATGATAGTTTAGAGAAGATCTCAGTCTTAAACTCCATTCATGGTGGAGGGATACATGCAGGACGCTGTGAGGTTCAAATAGTCCCCAAAGAAAACCTAGTATTTTCAGATCTTCCACATTTTACCATCAACATCCAGATAAACTCAGAAGACACGTGTAGCTTCACTGGTGGGTTTCATAGTAAATACAATGTGTGGGTTTGTGTTGTAGATGTGGAGACCCCTGGTTACCTTCACCACCACTTCACCCCAAACCCACTCTAAATAACTACAAATAATGTAGTTTATGTAGTTCAAATTACATAATTGTTATAATTATAGCCTGAATATTAATATCAGTGTTATAGTCAGTAACACACCTGTGGTCTGGTCCTGCGGTCATGTTGCTGTGATGTGGACGGAGCCTCCATTTCCTTCACCAACACAAACAAACTCATATCAGATTATCAAATATGCAACATAGATACTTTATATAATATATCATATTTAAAAATCTATTTCTTCTATACAGGATGGTTTTTATATTCAGTAAACACTTTGTTATTAAATATTAAACAGTTTTAATAGAGTAAGTAGTGCTTTTTACACTTTATTATTAAATATTAAACAGTATTAATAGAGTAAGTAGTGCTTTTTACACTATATTATTAAACATTAAACAGTATTAATAGAGTAAGTAGTACTTTTCCACTTCATTATTAAATATTAAAACAGTATTAATAGAGTAAGTAGTGCTTTTCCACTTTATTATTAAATATTAAAAAGTATTAATAGAGTAAGTAGCTTTTACACTTTATTATTAAATATTAAACAGTATTAATAGAGTAAGTAGAGCTTTTACACTTTGTTATTAATTATTAAAAAGTATTAATAAAGTAGTGCTTTTACACTTTATTATTTAATATTAAAACAGTATTAATAGAGTAAGTAGTGCTTTTACACTTTATTACTAAATATTAAAACAGTATTAATAGAGTAAGTAGAGCTTTTACACTTTATTAATACTTTTTAATAATTAATAATAAAGTAGTGCTTTTCCACTTTATTATTAAATATTAAAACAGCATTAATAAAGTAGTGCTTTTACACTTTATTATTAAATATTAAAACAGTAATAGAGTCAGTAGTGCTTTAACACTTTATTATTAAATATTAAACAGTATTAATAGAGTAAGTAGTGCTTTTACACTTTATTATTAAATATTAAACAGTATTAATAGAGTAAGTAGTGTTTTTACACTTTATTATTAAATATTAAACTGTATTAATAGAGTAAGTAGTGTTTTTACACTTTATTATTAAATATTAAAACAGTAATAGAGTAAGTAGTGCTTTTACACTTTATTATTAAATATTAAACAGTATTAATAGAGTAAGTGTTGCTTTTACACTTTATTATTAAATATTAATCAGTATTAATAGAGTAAGTAGTGCTTTTACACTTTATTATTAAATATTAAACAGTATTAACAGAGTAAGTAGTGCTTTTACACTTTATTATTAAATATTAAACAGTATTAATAAAGTAGTGCTTTTCCACTTCATTATTAAATATTAAACAGTATTAATAGAGTAAGTAGTGATTTTACACTTTATTATTAAATATTAAACAGTATTAATAGAGTAAGTAGTGCTTTTACACTTTATTATTAAATATTAAGCAGTTTTAATAGAGAAAGTAGTGCTTTTACACTTTATTATTAAATATTAATCAGTATTAATAGAGTAAGTAGTGCTTTTACACTTTATTATTAAATATTAAAACAGTAATAGAGTAAGTAGTGCTTTTACACTTTATTATTAAATATTAAACAGTATTAATAGAGTAAGTGTTGCTTTTATACTTTATTATTAAATATTAAACAGTATTAATAGAGTAAGTAGAGCTTTTACACTTTATTATTAAATATTAAACAGTATTAATAAAGTAGTGCTTTTCCACTTCATTATTAAATATTAAAACAGTATTAATAGAGTAAGTAGTGCTTTTACACTTTATTATTAAATATTAAACAGTATTAATAGAGTAAGTAGTGCTTTTACACTTTATTATTAAATATTAAACAGTATTAATAGAGTAAGTAGTGATTTTACACTTTATTATTAAATATTAAACAGTATTAATAGAGTAAGTAGTGCTTTTACACTTTATTATTAAATATTAAACAGTATTAATAGAGAAAGTAGTGCTTTTCCACTTTATTATTAAATATTAAACAGTATTAATAGAGTAAGTAGAGCTTTTACACTTTATTATTAAATATTAAACTGTATTAATAGAGAAAGTAGTGCTTTTACACTTTATTATTAAATATTAATCAGTATTAATAGAGTAAGTAGAGCTTTTACACTTTATTATTAAATATTAATCAGTATTAATAGAGTAAGTAGAGTTTTTACACTTTATTATTAATATTAAACAGTATTAATAGAGTAAGTAGAGCTTTTACACTTTATTATTAAATATTAATCAGTATTAATAGAGTAAGTAGAGCTTTTACACTTTATTATTAAATATTAATCAGTATTAATAGAGTAAGTAGAGCTTTTACACTTTATTATTAAATATTAATCAGTATTAATAGAGTAAGTAGTGTTTTACATACGTCAGTGTGTTTATTTAACTCTTTCCAAGCTTCTCCTAAACAACCCAGTATTATTATCAGTTCTGATCTAATACCTGCTTTGACTGCTCAGTACTTCATTAAGATAAATCAAGATTTGCTGCTGAAGGAACTGAACACATTCATACAATGTCTGGGGCGTCCAGGAGAAATCTGGAACCTAACTTTGTTCTTCAAACTGGATCAAGATCTGATCTACTTCTCTCACAATAACATATTCATGTTACTTTGTATTGTATGTATGATTATTTACATCTGTTCTAATCAGATCTGCTCTTACTGGTGATCAGACACTTACTGATCAGATACACAATTTTAATCAGATTAGGAGACTCAGACTTTTACCCAGTCATGTACGCTGAGGAAACAGAAAACACAGTTATTTTAGAAATTAATTTTTCCTTGGCATGTTTGTCTTTGTTGGCATGTACAGGACGCTGAATATCTTCACTGAACCAACTGCCAGACTTTGATGAGCTACTACAAACTAAATTCCCTGAACTTGGATAAAAAAAAAATCATTTAAATTTCTGATATTCCAGAAGTTCAATGGTTTGTGTGAAAGCCTGTATTTACTGATTAGAGCATACATTTTTAAATTGTGCTGTTTTATTTGTTTTTTGGTCGAAGTTTATTAAAGTGGAATCATTAACATGAATCAAATTAAGTCTTGTTTATTATTATAGCTATTTGAGATAATTATAAATATTTACACACACATCTATCTATCTATCTATCTGTCTATCTGTGTTAGGGTTAGGGTATATATATATATATATATATATATATATATATATATATATATATATATATATATATATATATATATATATATATATATACACACACACTACCGCTCAAAAGTTTAGAATCACTTTAGAATTTCATTTCATGCCATTTTTATGCAATTCACAAACAATATTGTTCATTTCACAATTAATGTAAGTGTATCAGATGATTTTTAAAGAATAAAAATGTTTGTATTAAAGTCTATTTTTGTATAGAGGCTTATTTTGCATATAGTCTATTATCAGTAATTCTCAGTCCTCTGTCTAAATCTCCTGGTACGACCACCAATCCAAGTTAAGGATGTTATTGGACTAATTGGTTGTTAGGAGACTTGATCAATTGTGATCACAGCTGAAAAACATTCTACTAATAAGTGAGTATAAAAGGGAACAACATTCTAGGTTAGTTTAGTATCTGAAGATCAGCAGTTGATGGCTTGCTGACCGACTCACAATGACCAGAAAGAAACAACTTTCTTTAGAGACCCGTCAGTCCATTGTTGTGTTAAGGAAGAAGATACTCCATTAAAACAAGAACATTTCACTGTGATCCCAAACTTTTGAGCAGTAGTGTATATATATATATATATATATATATATATATATATATATATATATATATATATAGGTATGACACACACACACAGAGAACTCATATATATAAGCACTACAGATATAGATATATACTATCTTAACACTCCTCATCACTGAAATATGAAGTCACATCTGAAAGTCAGCAGTATGTGTTTATGTTTAGTTCTGACTGAACCAGGCCTGGAGCTGTTTAGCGTGTTTAGGCTAATATCCCCCGATAAAGACCCTCAGACCCCCGAATACAGACAGTATTAACATAAAAACTCGCTCCTCCAGCTCTACTCTGATCAGCTCTCAGTACTCACCGCTCAACTCTCTCTGCTGGATGTAAACAAGCCTCCACTGCAGCCGCTCTGTGTACCGGGTTTATCTGCGCCATGCGCTCAATCTGATTGGCCGCTCCGCTGACCCGCAGCGGCCCCGCCCCTCCCCTGTTCGCTGACTGGGTTGGTGGAAGTTTCCAGTAGTGGCTGTTTGGCGGCCCCTTCTGGCGATTCAGCGCCACAACATCTGATCACAGTTACATTAAACTGTAATAGAGTTTATATCACAGTATACACAGCACAGAGATTAACACTAATTAATTAATTAATTGTGAGTTTGTGCTGAGAGGCTTTACACCAGATGTTGAACATTGCTGTGAGGATTTGATTGTGTGTTAGTGAGATCAGGTACTGATGTTGAACATTGCTGTGAGGATTTGATTGAGTGTTAGTGAGGTCACATACTGATGTTGAACGTTGCTGTGAGGATTTGATTGAGTGAGATCAGTTCTGGATCACTCTTGTTCTAGAGGTACTGGTGGTGTGTTAGTGTGTGTTGTGCTGGTGTGAGTGGATCAGACACAGCAGTGCTGCAGGAGTGTTTAAACACCACTCACTCACTGTCCGATGTGACTGAATATAAACATATTCATACAGTTTATATAAACAATATAAACTGTTTACACTTTGTAAGAAATACTGACCTGTGAAAGTGTTTGAATCACTGGACGTTCCTGTTTCTGGACAGGTAACCAAATACCTGGACAGTTCCTGGAATACAGGGAACACTATCAGGTGAGAGATCCTTTGTAGTAAGCCTGCTGGGTGAAGAAATCAGATCTTCATTATATCATATCAGGGGCAGTCATGGGCTGAAGGTTAGGGATCCAGTCATGCATCATAATTAATAACAGATCTCGTGTTAATATGGGGTAATTACAGTACATTATTAGTGGTGTTTGGTGGGTTATAAGTGTGCTTACCAAGCACTGTTACAACGTCACTAGCGGTCATTCTTTTATTTATAGTGATTTATTAACATCTCAAAATAATTTGATGTTAAAAGATTTGACGTTGAAACTTTTTATTTTCTTTCAGTTTTCACTTTCTATGTGGAATAACTGTTAATTTTCTCATAATAACCACACACTTTGCTCAAATGTGATGTAATATTTTTAAAATAGTATTTTTTTTTAAAATATCTCAAACCAATGATTACCACTTCAAAATATTTGAATTATATCTAATGATTCAGGAGAAATCTGGAACTAAACTTCATAATAATATTCCTGTTACTTTGTACTGTATTCATGCAGAAACCAGAATAACTAACCAGACGGTGGAGACACATGACCAGTGTAGACCATGCAAGGCCTGTGTTACACCCACAGATACTGAAACCCCAGAAATACTTTATAAATATCTGAGTGGTGAGTTTGTTGGTGCTTCAGTAAGAAGTCTGTGTGCTGGGACAAAAGACCTCCTCCTTACTCGTCTCAAAAGAGGAACTATGACTCTGGTGTTCCTCTAACTGACAGATGATTTGAGTATCGCCGTCTTTCAGAATGTCTGTGAGGGTCTTGCTGTGTTTGATTGTGTGTGTTTGTGAATCTACAGGCTCCTCTGGTGAGTTTGAAGGTTTAATGGAAAAGAATGAGTGTAAAACAGATTTATACTGATTACAGTTTACTTGTTTCTGTCTCTCTTCAGCAAAGTTAATTGAAGTTCTTCCAGGGAGTGATGTTTCCTTCAGCTGCTCCTCCAGTGCTGGACCGGCTCGCTGGGAAGGACGTCGGTTCAGCAACACAATCAGATTAAACTTAAACTCAACAGATTATCTTCTTATAAAAGACTTTCAGAATCAGAATCAGGAACAGTATGACTGTAACAATCAACACATACAGCTGGAACTGAAACCTGGTAAACAAGTTATATAGCTACTTACATATTTATAATAATAATAATAATAATGATGATGATAATAATAATAATAATAATAATAATAATGATGATAATGATGATAATAATGATGATGATGTTTATGTTTATTTCAGCATCATCAAATGTTGAGTCGGTTCTGTTTCGAGCCAGTGAGGGAGATTCAGTCTTCCTCTTCTGTAAAGATCTGATCTCTACATCAATACAGGCCACCTGGTACTGGAGATCCCACCAATCAGATCAACACACCTCCCTCAGACTGGACACTGCTCACTTCAGAGACCGGCTCCGGGTCAGCAATAACAACAATGACTTTTCTTTAACCATCTCAAACATACAGTGGGGCGACTCGGGGAGATACGAATGTCGACGTGCTCACAGTTCATCTCTACGTAGTACTGTGTTTGATCTGGTGGTGGTGAGAGGTAACCGAACAGCTCATTACTATTAATCCTTACTTTAATACCTGACCCTTCAAACCGGTCAGTACTAACATTCCACACAGCACCCACCTGAACTCTCTCTGTTCCACAGTTCATACTGACCCTGAGCAGCTAACCGAGGGAGACAGCGCCACCTTACGATGTGAAGTATCTCATCACCTGCCGGACACACGACTGTACTGGATCAACATGGAAACCCAGGAGAGCTTCCTGAACCCACATCAGCTGAGGAACGTTACGATGAGCCAGAGGAGCTGGAGATGTGCTGTGTTTACTGGCTCCACACTAAAAGCACTGGTTCCATTAACTCTCAAGTTTACCCAGCGCTACACCACCACCACCACCACCACCTCCACCACCACCACCACATCATCAACTCCAACACCTCACTCTGACAACAGGGGTGAGTCCAAAACTACAAGAGACAAGCTTCACTGTTGCATGATTGCAGATACTGATACAGGCACCGGCAGTCATTACTGTATACACTGTGAAGTTTGTATATACACTACTGCTCAAAAGTTTGGGATCACAGTGAAATGTTCTTGTTTTAATGGAGTATCTTCTTCCTTAACACAACAATGGACTGACGGGTCTCTAAAGAAAGTTGTTTCTTTCTGGTCATTGTGAGTCGGTCAGCAAGACATCAACTGCTGATCTTCAGATACTAAACTAACCTAGAATGTTGTTCCCTTTTATACTCACTTATTAGTAGAATGTTTTTCAGCTGTGATCACAATTGATCAAGAGTGTCCTAACAACCAATTAGTCCAATAACATCCTTAACTTGGATTGGTGGTCGTACCAGGAGATTTAGACAGAGGACTGAGAATTACTGATAATAGACTATATGTAAAATAAGCCTCTATACAAAAATAGACTTTAATACAAACATTTTTATTCTTAAAAAATCATCCGATACACTTACATTAATTGTTTAATATACAATATTGTTAGTGAATTGCATGAAAGTTGCATGAATTGCATGAAATTCTAAAGTAATCCTAAACTTTTAAGCGGTAGTGTATGTCATTTCTGTAACCGTTTTGTGTTTCTGCCAGAGCTCAAACACATCTTCACCTTGATCACCGTCTGCACTGTGCTGTCCTTCCTCCTCCTAGTCCTGCTTGGTGCTGTATTCTGGACAAAAAAGACTGAAAGTAAGAAAAATATGATCACAATTATCTCACACAATGCCTGCATACACGTCAGCTTCAATATCTCACCTTTTAACTATTCATTTATTCAGTTAATTCTTCTATATCCTCTATAATCCTAAAACTAATTAAGATTCAGGACTAAATGTTATTGGCCACTGTTACATTATTTATTTAAGATAATCTGCAAATCTGTCCGTTGGGAAGCTGTTGGCTGTTTCATGGACTCATCAAGATGAAGAATTTTATTGACTGTGTTTTCTAATTAGAGGGGATGAAGTCGTCTACAAGGAATTCTGAAAATATTACATATGCGGCAGTGAACTTCAGGCTGAAATCAGGTGGGTCACCTTATATCCAAAATTTGGGAGATATTTGCGTGTGTGCATTTTTTCTTGTGTGTCTCTATTTTAGTACTTCAACATACACTAAACTAAAAAAATGATTAATGAATATTATTTCAGATATTCATGATCAATAGTTCAACATTTATGAATCATTAAAATGTTTAAAAATGCCCACAGATTTAGTCCCCTATATCTTAGAAAAATAAAAACAATGCAAGTCTAATATTTTGTGTGCTATCTATTAGTCAGTATTACATTATTTCTTAAAAATAAACAATTAGGTCACTTGGGAAGCTGAGTGGGAAGAAGAGTTTTATTAGGGAGGGATGATTTTATTTCTTAACTGTGTTTTTTAATCAGAGAGGATGGAGTCTTCTACAAGTGCGCCAGAAAGCATTACATACGCAGCAGTGCAGTGCAGAGCAGTACATTTAATTCAAAATTTAAGAAAGATAACCAGTGTGACAATACTGAGGGCCAAATTTGCTCTGGTGATTTTTTTTGTTTGAATTTTTTGCAAGTTACCAAATGCATGCATGTCTGTATCTGTGTTTTGGTATTTAAACATTCCTTAAACTAAAAAATAATCTCTGAAGATTTCAGATTTTTATCAGCAATAGTTCAAAAGTTAATCAAAATCTATTTTTTTAGTATGTATATATTTTTAAGGTAAAAATGACCACTATATATTAATAATCCAAGTCTAATTTCTTTTCTTGAAAATAATAAGCAAATCAGTCAGTTGGGAGGCTGTTGGTGATTTTCCATGAATAATTAATTAGTTTACATGCTGATTGTTTTATTATGTTTTATTATGACTTTATTTCTTGACTGTGTTTTCTAATCAGAGAGGATTACGTCGTCTTCAAGCACGTCAGAAAATATTACGTATGCAGATGTGAACTTCAGGCAGAAATCAGGTGGGTCACCTTAAATCCAAAATTTGAAAGATCACCAGTGTGATAGTACCGAGGGCCAAATTTGCTTTTTTTTGTTCAGATTTTCAGCAAATCATAAAATAGTAAACATGCATATCTGTTTCTGTATATTGGTAGCTAAACATTTTTTAAACTAAAGAAAAATCTCTGAAGATTTTTTCATTCTTTAGATAAAAAAATGATCACTTTTATAATCCTCTATAGCTCAGAAACTAATGATGATCCAAGTCAAAAATTTTGTGTGCTATCTATTGGGCATTATTACATTATTTATTACAAATAATAAGGAAAATCTGTCAATTGAAAAATCTCTATTGTAGTTGTATGGTTGTTCTATGGTTGTTCAATATTCCCTAAACTAAAAAAAAAATCCCTAAATAGTTCAGAGATTTATAATCATTGATGAATCATTGAAATTTTAAAAATGTTAAATTTTTTTAAATGTTAAATTTTTTAAAAAAGTTTTAGAATTCTATATCTCAGAAAAACAATGCAAGTCACTTTTATAATCCTCTATACCTTAAAATTTAATGATGATCCAAGTCTAAAATTTTGAGGGCTATATTACATTATTTATTACAAATAATAAGACAATCTGTCAATTGGAAAAATGTCAGTGGTTTAATATTGACTGACTGAGATGATGAGCTTTGTTTCTACCCTGAAGTGTTAATGTGTATTATTGATATTGTGTATTAGTAAGTGTATTATGTTTTATTATTGAGAAATGTCATTATTTCCTGTGTTTTCTAATCAGAGAGGATGAAGTCGTCTACAAGTGCGTCAGACAGCATTGCGTACGCAGTAGTGAACTTCAAGCAGAAATCAGGTGGGCCATCTTTATAAAATCTACAGTACTTTTGAAGTCTTAAGCATGTAAGCAGATTATTTATGCTAGTAAAAACACCATATATTATTAGAACATACAATTAAACATAAACAAAATAAAACAGCCAAAGAATTTTTTTTTTGAAAAGTAGCTGAAATCTTTAGACATCACTGAAGATTGGTTATTTAAACTCCAATAGCAACACCTGATTTAACTTTTTAAAAAAAAGCATTATATACTTAAAAGTATTATATAATGCAGGTATTCAATGAGAACTACAAAAAATACTGAGCTTCCTTAAAGAGAGAGAGCAGGAAATGGCATTTAAAATAACTGCTTATTGTATTAATAGTATTTGTATTTATTCAGTTAGTTTTGTTTTCACCAACAAACTGTTGCTCACCAGAGAAGCAGATTTTTAAATCAGGTTTCTCAGGAGGCCTAAAGTTTTTGCACACTGTTGTATATTTTTAGACCCCACAATTTACAAAGTAAGAAATATTGGAAGTGAAAGCTCTGACTAGCTGAATTAAAATATATTTAATTGTGTCCTGTTTCTTTAGAAACTCGGGCAGATGGTGCGTTTATTGAACACTCGCCAATTTCTGTGAGTATACGCAAAGTTCAGCGAAAACATTCTTCCTCATTTCTATTTAGGTCTCCTTTAGTTCAACACAGCACATTCTCCATCAATCTGAAGAACCACAGAAATAATTATTTGGTTCTTTGAATATTCAAGGTTCTATGTAGAACCACTGTCTTTACTTAAGAACCATGTTTTTAAGAATGCAGGTTTTAGTTTGTGAGGTTTTCTTTAAATTTCTTCTTAAAGGTGGCGCACTGAATGCTATTTTTTGCTATTTTTTAAATTTAATTTTACATTAATACATTCAAAAAAATTGTTAACTTACTAAAGGTTCTGTATTGTGTTTTCAATCTTTTTGGGAAAAAAATATTTAGTAAATGAATTAAGTGTTAAATTACATTCAAGGTATTTCAAAATTTTTATTTGAATGCATTTTGAGAGCTACCTCATACTAAAATGTGACTTAAATAAATTCATTACAAATTTAAAACCAATTTAGTCTATGCTCCAGTAAAAAAACTGCTGTGTAAAATATTTATCCATATTAATTACATTTAATACAATATTTTTTAATATTTGAGGACAATGTTTAATATAACTAAACTGGAGCCCTGTTTAAAAGTTTGTGTGGAATTAAATAGAAAATTTTGCTTGAATCTCTTTGTGTAAATATGTAACGTGATCTGGTTTCTGATTTCTCGCTATAAAAGGCTGTTTATCTGTTTCCTCTTATTTAGAATAACAGCCCGGAGGAAGAAAAGGAAGTCATCTATTCATCTGTTCATAAGTCCGAAACTTCAAATTAATCGTGGGACATTTTACACTTTAAACTGAATAAAATTAAATATTGATTTAATCCCACATTTATAATTTTAGTATTTACATTCTTATAGTTTTGCTTCTACAGCATGTTTTCTTTTTTATTTTTAAGTCCTGTTGGGGATTTCAAAAAGACACAGTTACCAACACAGTCTGTTCTAGAAACAAAGAAGAAGAAGTTGGGAAATTGTGGTCTATGGATACAAAAATGAAACAAAAAAATTCTGTCCCAACAAAATAAAGTCTTCTGTTTATGTCGTTTACAAGCAGGTCTCCACTGTATCATACCAAATAAAATAAAACTATTATCTGAGAAAATGTTGTATAATAAACTGCACTGTTTGGATTTACATATGTAATAAAATGTTCTGATTGGATAATTGCTGCAGTGATGAATAAGTTTCAGCTGGTGACAATTATTTAAACTCTAACTGCAGTAGGAAGTTTCTCATTCCTTAAACTACCTTGTAGGAGGACCCGTGTCTCCCTGTCTGGGAAAATATCTCAAAAGTGTTATTTATTTGTATTTATATAGGTTTTTTATAAGTAAAGTGAATTTCATAATAAACTGAGTTGAAATAATTACTGCAGTATTAATATCCATACAATGACTACCAGTTAAAAAACTGATGTTGATAGCAGAAGATGTCAGATCCCAAAATATCTGTAAACAAAAAGCTTTTGAACTAATAAAATGTGAAAAAGAGCTGATAGTGTAACAGCGTTTATCTGATCAATAAGTGTGTCCGATTACCAGTAAGAAGAGCAGATCTGATTAGAACAGATGTAAATAATCCTACATACAATACAAAGTAACATGAATATGTTATTGTGAGAGAAGTAGATCAGATCTTGATCCAGTTTGAAGAACAAAGTTAGGTTCCAGATTTCTCCTGGACGCCCCAGACATTGTATGGATGTGTTCAGTTCCTTCAGCAGCAGTAAAGCTTTTGCACAGTGCTGTATATGTACTAGCTATATTGAAGAATAACAATAAAAACACTTGACTTGAAAATAACAACAAAAATGTTATGAGAGTTTATACGTTTATGACGTATCAAAGGGACTTTATAGCTTTTACACAAATAAAAAAAACACTGAACTAGTGAATATGTAAACAACCAAAGTCTGTGGTTCACACTTGGAGATGAGACTCAGATTTTCCGACTGAAGCCACACGACTAAACATATGCACCTTGACCACACTGGCCAACAACCACACGTCCTTTACACAGTCAGCTGTGAATATTTGAACATGCCTGGCTGCTCAAATGACATGATGTTTTTAATTAGTTCAACATACTGGAGAAAAAAAACATATAACATAACATATAACATCAACTGTAACATGAACATCAATGTATTAAGACTGTCTAGTCCTTTCGCTGCATATATATATATACATATATATATATATATATATATATATATATATATATATATATATATGTACAGGAGTAAGGTTATAGACGCAGATGAGTTTGAGAAGTCAGGGATGACATCTCAAAATTATATTAAATTGATGTTAAAGTACAGCTTCTTTCTGAAGGCCTCAGAGTGCTGTTTGTATCTTGTCATGATGATCCCACTCATCTCAACAATCCAGAGCAAAACTCAGACAGACTCCTCCAAAATCAGCTCCTGATTATACTTTTAGGCATTGTAAGTACACTGTGTTCTACACACATGATTTCAACAGCAGTGTTTTTCAGTTATCTCCTCCCTCTATACTGTTCAAATGAAGATTAAATATCTATATGTTACAAATATCTTCAAAAAGATAAAGGGGTTCAATGGGTGCCCACATTCTTTCACATTACTTCTAACAAGAAAACTATGATGCGTCATATGCAAGGGCATAGGAGCGGGTTTGATATTTGCTAATATGAATCAAAGCCCACCCTACCTCCTAAAATATTCCCCGCTGTAGGTAAGGTAGTAAATCACTGTATGTGTAGTAACGTAGAACAACATTAGTGGAATTACAGAAAATTATAAATAAATAAACAAAATACAACATCATCTGTAAGTCTGATC
Source organism: Megaleporinus macrocephalus (assembly GCA_021613375.1). Classification (NCBI taxonomy): domain Eukaryota; kingdom Metazoa; phylum Chordata; class Actinopteri; order Characiformes; family Anostomidae; genus Megaleporinus; species Megaleporinus macrocephalus. Next base: position 2,876,982 of record CM038717.1, on the reverse strand, counting down.
ATTATTAGATAAATCCAATTAAAGACCACTTTGCAAACTAAACTAGATCCTCCACACTACATGCTACTGCTGCCAGAAAAAGTTTAATAAAAAGAAATAGTTTTAAACTATACATGCAATGTCTGGATTATATACATATATAACTAAAACAATTATTATTTTCTTCAGAGTATAAAGCTGAAATGAAATAACAACACAATGTATGTTGAGGTTTCCTGACTAGACTAACATTAATGTTAGACTGTAAGGCTGTGTCCCAAACAGCGCCCTCTGGAACATTACATACTGCACTGACTGTACTTCTAATGCTGGAGTCCTTTTATTTATTTTATTTATTATATTTTATTTTTTATGTATGTAGTGTAGCAGCAGTCTGCAGTTTGGGGGCGTGGCCAGAGAGTAATGTAACTTTACGTTTCAGAGTGTTTCTGACTAAAGTTAATATTAACGTTAGCTAACCCAAACCCTCCTATCTGTTACCATAACAACACATTATAGTAAAGCTGGTTTATTACAGTATATATGATCATTACAGTATATATGTTCACTGCTCTCATCACTGACCTCAGGCGAGAGCTCGGGTCAGTGAAGCTGCTGACTGCAGGACAATTCTGAACAGGCATCTCAACACAAGCCTTAACTCAGTGAAAGACCACCTAACAACCAAAGCCCGTTACTAACAACAAACACAGCGCGTGAATGCTGCCAAAACGCACTTTTAAAATAAAAGCTTTTTAAACTTTTTCCACTTTACTGTGGTTTTATTTTTGGGTGGGACATATCTACCTGTTCCTGATATTGGGTGGGACACGCCTGCCCCCCAATTCCTACGCCACTGGTCATATGAGAAGCAGCTTTTTACAGATGAGTTACAGTTCCACGAAATAATGCAACAGTATTTCTCAACATTGAAAATAAAGTTCAGCTCTTGGTGATCTGTTTATGTTCTTTAAGTGATTTAATCGTGGAAACTGGAGTCAGGGTTTAATAATCTCAATCACCTGACTTCAGACTTGCTTGACTTTTTCCACAGTGACTTGCTTGAGACTCTGCTAACGTTACTGCCCTTACAGAAAATAAGTATACTTAAAGTTCATTTTATTACGTATACTTTATGTAGTTACTATACTAATGTCATTGTACTAGTAGTACACTTGTATATGTACTACTTTAATACTTCTTGGCACTAAATTGGCCCACTTTCTAGATTTTAAAAGTATACTTTTAAGTACACTTTAAGTGTAAGAGTAGTAAATCAAGTATAAACTAGTTTACATCTTTTGTACTGCAACTACACTAAAAGTGAACTTAAGGGTTTACTGTTAGTTTACTAGCTTGTAAGTTTTCTTTAAGTGAACTTAATACTTATAATTTACTGCTTATATTATTGTTGTACTTTAAAGTATATGACTAGGTTTAAGGTTTTTTTCTACTTAAAATAGAACTTAACAATGTTTACTTACTCACCAGTGGACACACGTAAAATAAACAAGACACACTCAGATTAAGAAACATATTAGTATCTTTATAAATCTTTATAAATCAAATTTTAAATAAATATTGTACTGGATGTGTTTTTGTGCAGAGCAAGAATACTTACTTCTACTATCTCAATTAAAAGATTAAGTACAAGTAAAGGCCAAATATACTTAGACTGTTCTATACTTGTCAGTATAACCCAAGCATACTTAAGTATAACTGTGTTTAGTATATCACTGAGAAGTACATAAAAGGTAAACTAAAAGCATACTCACTTCCTTTTAGTTTAAAAGAAGTAAACTAATGGTACACTTGAATAAACTTCTTTTTTACCAGGTGATATCACTGATTCTATAGTATCTGTGCTGTGGTTTACTTGTGAATGACACTTCATGCTCGGCAAACTGGCAACAACTGGAATTAACTTTTATCTTTATAATTTTTTTGTATTATAAGAGAATCTCACATTTGAAAGATGTATTCAAGGCTTCAGTTGCAGCAACATACAACACAAGCAGCTGGTGTTCAGGGCAAGACTCTGACCAGAAAGGGTTAAAGTAGGTACTTCTAGTTGATTTCCATGACATTGCTCTGTTCTAGGTGTGTGTTTAGATATCTCCTCTATCAGTGTACAGTATTAATAAAACCCTTACAGCAGTTCACAGTGTTAGTTTTACTCTGGTATCAGCTTTAAATCTGTTTATCTCCTTTTCTCAGTGAGATAATTGCCTAAACAACATTCTACCACACACTCTGACAGAACCGCGGTTCTTTAAAATGAAGAGGTCGTGTACAGCAGCTCCTCTAGCTGGTGATGGTGAGAGGAAAGTCCCTACATGGATATGCAGTCTTTCATTAAACACACAGGATCAGAAAGCCAGTACTAGCAGTTCAGTATTTAAACTTATTTACAGTATTTTCTTACTTCAGCATGTGTTTCAGTGTGAATCAGTCAGCTGTATTTAATTTCTTATTATAATAACTGCTTATCAGATACATTCCAGTTCCTGATCTGGAAGAACCTTCATTCCATCTTCACTCCTTTAACGACATCTAGTGGTGACACTGCACTGTTTGTGTTTTGCTGAAACCCAGTGTGACTCAGAAGTGGTGCAGCTCTGTGAATCTCTGAGCTGGAAACAAAAGAAGAGCTTTACTGGCAGTAGTGAAATCTGGTGGAGGATTAATATCAGTGTAAGAGAATAAAGAGATCAGCACACAATAACTGTTCAGAACTATTTACTGTTTACACACAATTACACACACACTAACACACACTTGGGGCCGTGAAACACCCACATACACACATTCACGTGCTCACTAGTGAACACACACACTAGGGGGCAGTGAAACACCCACATACACACAATTACATGTTCACTAGTGAACATACATACTAGGGGGCAGTGAAACACACACTAATGAACACCCACTAGGGGTCAGTGAAACACCCATATACACACATGCACACGCTCACTAGTAAACATACACACTAGGGGGCAGTGAAACACTCACATATACACACACTAGTGAAAGCAAACACTAGGGGGCAGTGAAACACACACTAGTGAACACACACTAGGGGGCAATGATACACCCACATACACACACACACTAGTGAACACACACTAGGGGGCAGTGAAACATCCACATACACACACTAGTGAACACACACACTAGGGGCAGTGAAACACCCACATACACACACACTATGGAGCAGTGAAACACCCACATACACACATGCACATGCTCACTAGTGAACATACACACTAGGGGGCAGTGAAACACACACATACACACACACTAGTGAACTAGTGAACTGTTACTAGGACACAACCTAGCTCTGATAAAAGGAAGTGTGCCTGCTGTTACTATCTCTTGCCACCAAAGGCCCCCAAATTACTGCTATTATTATTATTATTATTTCTATACGTTTCTATTGTTTCTACACGGTGAAGTCACCTGTTCCATTACCACACCTCCTGCACAACTGCCAAGTATTCCAAGTAAGGGAGTAAGGGACAGAACGAGTAAACGAGGGAACGTTCCCTTCAGCTCTAACTGCTAGTGTGTATGTTTACTAGTGTGTGTATATATAGGTGTTTCACTCCCCCCTAGTGTGTATGTTCAACAGTGTGTGTATATATAGGTGTTTCACTCCCCCCTAGTGTGTATGTTCACTAGTGTGTGTATATGGGTGTTTCAATGCATGGATGGATTAAATGTGAAGGTATAAAATAGTAAATAATAGAAACAGAATTCAAAAATGAAGGGAAACGACTGAAGGCCAGAAATTAGGAGGACAGATTCAGACCTTTATTAAACAGGAGACACTCCTGAGTCACATGACCAGTGAAGACACTACGGAAGTGTAAACCCACATACACTGAAACTAAATATAAATACACTCAGTTATCAAGAGGAACTAGAAGACTGCTGTTCCTGAAACTGCCGGATCTTTAGAATGTCTGTGAAGATCTTACTCTGTTTGATTGTGTGTGTTGGAGAATCTCCAGGCTCCTCTGGTGAGTTTACTACTCTTTACTGAGTCAGAACGAGTGTGTAAGTCATGTATTTCTTATTTAATTGAAATAGTTTTTCCGATCATGTTGTTCATTGAAATCAGCTTTTCTCCACATTCAGAACCAAAAACCGTCAGCACTCAGAACTTTTCTCATTACTGACCATATTTAGAAGAACATCACAGAAAACACTTCTACTGTTTTTCTCACAGCTGGACTCGTTTTAGATTCTGTTTATAATAAGAATTAAAACTAATAATTAATAAGAATTAAAATTATAGTTTCTTGGATAAACAGTAAAGTTATAACTTTAATAATCTTCACAATAAATCAACATTAATGAACAAATATCCAACATTTTTTTATTTAATGTGATTTAAGTAGATCAGATCTTATTTGCATATTTAAATACATTTTTCTGCTTTATATCCAAAAACTGCAATGCTAAACAAAATAATAGAATTTGTGTATTTTAAAGAATATAAATGCTCAATAATTTAATTATAAAATTATAAAAATCAGATTTTTAATAATCTTACTCATTTCTGTCTCTCTTCAGCAAAGTTAATTAAAGTTCTTCCAGGGAGTGATGTTTCCTTTAGCTGCTCCTCCAGTGCTGGACCGGCTCGCTGGGATGGACATCAGTTCAGCAACACAATCAGATTAAACTTAAACTCAACAGATTATCTTCTTATAAAAGACTTTCAGAATCAGAATCAGGAACAGTATGACTGTAACAATCAACACATACAGCTGGAACTGAAACCTGGTAAACAAGTTATATAGCTACTTACATATTTATAATAATAATAATAATAATGATAATAATGACAAATTATGGTTATGTTTATTTCAGCATCATCAAATGTTGAGTCGGTTCTGTTTCGAGCCAGTGAGGGAGATTCAGTCTTCCTCTTCTGTAAAGATCTGATCTCTGCATCAATACAGGCCACCTGGTACTGGAGATCCCACCAATCAGATCAACACACCCTCCTAGCACTGGACACTGCTCACTTCAGAGACCGGCTCCGGGTCAGCAATAACAACAATGACTTTTCTATAAACATCTCAAACATACAGTGGGGCGACTCGGGGAGATACGAATGTCATCGTTTCCACCGTTCATCTCTGAGTAGTACTGTGTTTGATCTGGTGGTGGTGAGAGGTAACCGAACAGCTCATTACTATTAATCCTTACTTTAATACCTGACCCTTCAAACCGGTCAGTACTAACATTCCACACAGCACCCACCTGAACTCTCTCTGTTCCACAGTTCATACTGACCCTGAGCAGCTAACCGAGGGAGACAGCGCCACCTTACGATGTGAAGTATCTCATCACCTGCCGGACACACGACTGTACTGGATCAACATGGAAACCCAGGAGAGCTTCCTGAACCCACATCAGCTGAGGAACGTTACGATGAGCCAGAGGAGCTGGAGATGTGCTGTGTTTACCGGCTCCACACTAAAAGCACTGGTTCCATTAACTCTCAACTTTACCCAGCGCTACACCACCACCACCACCACCTCCACCACAACATCATCAACTCCAACATCTCACTCTGACAACAGGGGTGAGTCCAAAACATCAATCAATAACTTTTTATTTTTAAATAATTAGTTAATTATTAGTGACCGAAGTAGTTATGTAGATGTAGAATCTAAAATGTTGCATGATAGGAGTTTATAGTCAGTATCAGTAGGGTAAAGAATTAAAATAATGTTAACTGTGAACAAAAAAATAATAAAATAAAAATAAAAATCACTGCTGCTTAGAAATATTAATAACATTAATATTCATGCTTCAGCGCTGCTAATCTGTGAGCCACAGTATATTGAGACCTCAGTAACTTTAGACTGTCTGATGCTGAAATATGTGTAATGAGTAATATTTGTTTATTTAATGATTTATTCCACGCATCTACTTAGAGCCGGAGACTGACTGGTACTGTGTCCTGTAGAAAAAGCACTAAAAGTAAGTACAAGTTTACTTATTTACTCTTTACATTACTTTAAGATTACTTATGTATCCTACATGTACTATATGCACTTCCTTAAATTACTAGTTATTTTATGTTATGTAGTAACTAGAAAAGTGCATTTCCTAAAGGAGAGGCAGAATGGTTGTCCATCATAAGCAGTTTGACAGCTAAGCTGTTGCTAGGCAGTTGCTTGGTGGTTGCTAAGGTATCCCAGTTGGTTGCCAGGGTGTTGCTATGCTGTTGCTAGGCGGTTGTAAACTATCCCAGCTGGTTGCTTTGTGGTTAATAGGGTGCTCCAGCTGGTTGCTATGGTGTTGATAGGTGCTTGCAAGGCTCACACGCTTGCATACTCTTTCACTTACGTGTGTGAAGACAGGCTGCATGGTTAGCTGTTTGGTTATATACACCTGTGTTAATAATACTGAATGAAACAAAGATTAAGAGGTGTGTCCCAATACTTTTGTCCATACATTGTAGTTTACTGTCTGTGTCTTTTATCTGCTGTGTTAATTATAGGATGCTGTTCCTAAGAAACACTTAACACATCTATGGTAAGGTTGTTTCCAGTTTGTCTGACTGATTTAGCTGGAATAGAGAAGTGTGTGGTTGTGAAACAGGGCCGGAGTGGGCCCCTTTTTCAGCCCGGGAGTTTCAGGCCTGAACCCAGCCCACTTTTTCCATCGAGGAGGAATTTGAATAAATGAAACAGCAGCTAGCTCTTACAGCGCATTTCTATTGGGTATAAGTTCAGGTATATGTTGGTTAACAGATATCACTTTACTTAAACATGTTTCATTCAAATTTAAATTAGATAAAACATATTTAGCTTTGTACAGGAGCAATAAGTTGAAATTAAAATAAGTAGAAATTGAATTTAGGCTAAACTCTTAAGTAGCTTTACTACACACGTTTAGTAGCTACCTACAGCATCAAACACCTCCTATAAGCAGTGCACTGGCTTCTCAAGTTTATTAATAACATTGTCTATAGACATGAGAATTTCCTTCTCTGTGTACATTAACACAATTTAATGTATATCACCTCTATTCTTATGTTATATTTTACATTACAAATAATTATCTTAGGTATTATAAAGAGTTCAAATAACTCTGTTAGACCATCCTCTACCTGTCCCTACAGTAAACATAGCCTCCTCGGGATCATCAGTAGCGTCAGAAGGGATTTGCTGCTCCGACACTACAAAAACATTCCATTAATGAGTTCAGCTATTAATATACTACACTATGTCTAAATTATCTTTATTATTTTCAGACTGAAACTGGATATGTGTGATTAATGGTGTGTATTAGGCTCTACAGAATAAACCACGCTAAGCTGTCATTGCAAACGTTGTGCAATAGCCTACACTGACAGTACAGACTAATCTCCATATCTCTGTTTAGCGGCTGAACTGAGGTCTGTCATCCCGGAACACAGCTCTGTTCATTTCACACATTAGCAGCATCTTCTTCCAAAACCTTTCTTTATTAAACCTGTCCTTTCATCTCCACCTCCTCTTTCTGACCTCCATCACCACCGACTGATGCTTCACTGACGCTATACTGCTATATTTAATTTTACCGCTCCAGAAAAGACGACTCGTGGGCGCCACCAACTTAAACATGTGGGAGGGGAGAATTTCCTCAGATGGTAGAACCCACCTTATCTACTGTGATGTAGGGGCTGTGCTGTCAGATGAGTAGAGAATGAATATATAGTTTAATGAAGAATGAATAGTTTAATGAAGAATGAATAGTTTAATGGAGGATGAATAGTTTAATGGAGGATGAATGGAAGAAGAAGATTAGAGAAGTGACAGATATGTGTTAAAATTATTTTTCCCATCCAACCAGTCCAAACTCTAGACGGACATGAGCCGGCCCAACAGGAATCCTCCCGAATCTCCCGATTAGCCACTCCGGGCCTGGTTTTGATTCATATTAGCAAATGTTGGGGATGATATATTGGTCAAAAATATGCATAGGTACAAATATGAAAGTAAACAGTACATTAAGTTTCATTTTAAGTTTTTATGAAACTCATATTGTGATCTTTTTTATAAATTGATCACTTTTTATAATTTTATTGGGGCCCAGAAGTTTGGGGACAATGCCAAAGTAGCAGAATATTGATGTTTAAGTCAATTTTAATTTTTTTTGGTGATGAAAGGAATGATCTTTTTAATACCTAAAATGTTTGTTTTGTATTAAAGTAATTTTAACACAGATTTACAACCTAGGGAGGCAAAAGTTTCCCTAATTGAAGAATTATATAGATGGAATTATATGTGGTTTCAGTCGGAAAATCCGAGTCTCAGCTCCAAGTGTGAACCACAGACTTTGGTTGTTTACATGTTCACTAGTTCAGTGTTTTTCATTTGTGTAAAAGCTATAAAGTCTCATTTATACGTCATAAACATATAAAATCAACAAGGTTTCAGAGACCTAACATAGTCTGTGTGAACATCCAGGAAGTACTCGGACAACTTAAAGCTCTCATCCACAACCACTCAGACTCGGAACAGCAAAACACAACACAAGCAACACAGCACATACGGATAAACCAATAACTCCTGACTCTTACTGTTAGCACTACTTCAGCTCTCTCTGTGAAGCTTATTACAGCAACACAGCCCGAGTACGAGACCTCTGGTGAACAAATGGTTGTCATTTGGTTGAGTCGAGGCGAGTCAAGCTGGGACCATGTGGTGGAAGAGCAGCTTACCTAACCTCAAACTAGCTTCAAGAAGGAGATGTTGGAATGAAACTGTATGTGTTTGAATGTAATGATGATGTATAGAAGTGAATATTAGAGTGAACAGAAAATTTTATTGGAGGAAAACTGAGGCTCTAGTTCGCTGTTGGTCCTCCAGTCTAGATACAAGATGAGATCCGCTTGGAGACATACAGGTACGACATCCTGCAGCACATGGATTGATGGTAAATCTGGTGAGCGGTCAGGGCGAGGATGTGTGTTCTGGTGGAGTCATTCCTGTGTGTGGGACATTATCTTGCTGAACAATGTTAGTTGGAAGTTCTGACATGAGAGGAAACACGAAACACATGTGGACGTCCTGCACGTACGGCCGAGCTGTTAGTGATCCTCTGTACTGGTGGTCTGTCTGGGTGGTCTGGAGTCTGTTCACTTTCTGTGCATATCCTTACGTAACCACTGACCCCAACACCTCCTAACATCTTGGTCAGAACAGTCTAGCTGGCAAGCAGTTTATGGAAACGACCTCCTGTTTCTCTCAGACTGATGATGTGCCTCCCAAAGTCTGTTAACTGAACAGAACATAGAGTCGTAGAGGCAGCACATCCAGCAGGTCTCTCACCAAGAGGTACACGACCCACCAGTAGCCTCTGAGAGCCGCTATATAGGTCCGCGGAGGAAACTGTCCCACGTCTGGGTGGATTGTTGTTTTGTCAGTGAGTGTAGATACAGTTAACTAATGTTTCTGCTGAAGATCTCTTGAACGTTGTTTGAGTGTGAATATATTACAAATTAATAGAATGTTCAAAACCTGTAGGTAAACCCAAAGTTCAGCATGAACCCAGTTTATTTCTGATGTTGGGTAAATGTTTCTGTGCTCCTCAGTAACAAACGTCTCTTTTCTGTCTCTTATTCAGAATCTACTCCAGACTGAAGATGAAGACGTATGTTGTTGTTATTTGTTTGAATGAGTTTAAATGACTGAGGACAGTGTTTCTTTTTAATCACAAACTTTATTAATTTTACAAAATACAAACAAGAACATAAACAGTGTGTATAAATATAAATACACAGTTCCCAGCTTTTCCCACCTCCCCCGATGGAGAAGCGTGAGAGAAGAAGGAAAGAGGAAAAACAAACAAACAAACAAAAAAACCCAGATCAACAGCAACAAGGTAGATAGAGAGATACGTTATTGATCCCAGAGGGAAATTCAAGACTACCCCTTACTAGGGGGCAGTGAGCACACTTGCCCGGAGCAGTGGGCCGTCCTACCACAGCACCCAGGGAGCAGTCAGGGGTTCCGGCAATCACAAGGCTGGTTCCCTAACCTCCAGTCCATGACTGCCCCCAGGTTACCCTCAACATGAAAAAATAAAAGCTTTCCAGAAAGAAAAAAGTAGATGAGTTTTTATGTTTGCTGAAATGAAGCACCCAGTCCCGCTCACTGAATCTCCAGTACAGGGTGAACTTCATAGGCCTGTACTATCGAGACCTGAGGGAGATTTCCACTCTAAGGACTACTGGTCTTTTAAAATAGTATCAGTAAGTTCAGGAGACAGATCTTCTATGAATGGTCCCCATATGTTCATAAGAAATGAATCATTATTCTTGAGTAATGCAGCTAGTTGTTCATGTGGACGTATCGTAAATATTTCTCTATACCACTGAGTGACTGAAGGGGGCGTCTCTTTCAACCAATTATTAAAAATGGACTTTCTAGCCAGGAGTAATAACTCGTCCAGCAGTTTGTGGTGTAGAGAAGAGAATGAGTTTTTTTAGAAGGGAAAGCCTGGTAGAAGCAGCCCTGGTTCTCATTACTTTTATTTTAAGAATTATTTTAAGAATCAAGTAATGAAGTACTAATACTTCATTACCTTACTTAAGTAGAATTTTGGTTATCTATACTTTACTGCAGTAATTATTATTTACTTCTACTCCTTACATTTATACTCCATTATCAGTACTTTCTACTTCTTACATTTACACTCCATTATCTGTACTTTCTACTCCTTACATTTACACTCCATTATCAGTACTTTCTACTCCTTACGTTTACACTCCATTATCTGTACTTTCTACTCCTTACATTTACACTCCATTATCAGTACTTTCTACTACTTACATTTACACTCCATTATCAGTACTTTCTACTCCTTACATTTATACTCCATTATCTGTACTTTCTACTCCTTACTTTTACACTCCATTATCAGTACTTTCTACTCCTTACATTTACACTCCATTATCAGTACTTTCTACTTCTTACATTTACACTCCATTATCAGTACTTTCTACTCCTTACATTTACACTCCATTATCAGTACTTTCTACTCCTTACATTTACACTCCATTATCAGTACTTTCTACTCCTTTCATTTACAGTCCATTATCAGTACTTTCTACTACTTACATTTACACTCCATTATCTGTACTTTCTACTACTTACTACACTCCATTAACAGTACTTTCTACTACTTACATTTACACTCCATTATCAGTACTTTCTACTACTTACATTTACACTCCATTATCAGTACTTTCTACTCCTTACATTTACACTCCATTATCTGTACTTTCTACTCCTTACATTTACACTCCATTATCTGTACTTTCTACTCCTTACATTTACACTCCATTATCAGTACGTTCTACTCCTTGCATTTACACTCCATTATCTGTACTTTCTACTTACATTTACACTCCATTATCAGTACTTTCTACTCCTTACATTTACACTCCATTATCTGTACTTTCTACTCCTTACATTTACACTCCATTATCTGTACTTTCTACTCCTTACATTTACACTCCATTATCAATACTTTCTACTCCTTACATTTACACTCCATTATCAGTACTTTCTACTCCTTTCATTTACACTCCATTATCAGTACTTTCTACTCCTTACATTTACACTCCATTATCAGTACTTTCTACTTCTTACATTTACACTCCATTATCAGTACTTTCTACTCCTTTCATTTACACTCCATTATCAGTACTTTCTACTCCTTTCATTTACACTCCATTATCAGTACTTTCTACTCCTTACATTTACACTCCATTATCAGTACTTTCTACTCCTTACATTTACACTCCATTATCAGTACTTTCTACTTCTTACATTTACACTCCATTATCAGTACTTTCTACTCCTTACATTTACACTCCATTATCTGTACTTTCTACTCCTTACATTTACACTCCATTATCAGTACTTTCTACTCCTTACATTTACACTCCATTATCAGTACTTTCTACTCCTTTCATTTACAGTCCATTATCAGTACTTTCTACTACTTACATTTACACTTCATTATCTGTACTTTCTACTACTTACTACACTCCATTAACAGTACTTTCTACTACTTACATTTACACTCCATTATCAGTACTTTCTACTCCTTACATTTACACTCCATTATCTGTACTTTCTACTCCTTACATTTACACTCCATTATCTGTACTTTCTACTCCTTACATTTACACTCCATTATCAGTACTTTCTACTCCTTACATTTACACTCCATTATCAGTACTTTCTACTCCTTTCATTTACACTCCATTATCAGTACTTTCTACTCCTTACATTTACACTCCATTATCAGTACTTTCTACTCCTTACATTTACACTCCATTATCAGTACTTTCTACTTCTTACATTTACACTCCATTATCAGTACTTTCTACTCCTTTCATTCACACTCCATTATCAGTACTTTCTACTCCTTTCATTTACACTCCATTATCAGTACTTTCTACTCCTTACATTTACACTCCATTATCAGTACTTTCTACTCCTTACATTTACACTCCATTATCAATACTTTCTACTCCTTACATTTACACTCCATTATCAATACTTTCTACTCCTTACATTTACACTCCATTATCAGTACTTTCTACTCCTTACATTTACACCTCCATTATCAGTAACTTTCTACTCCTTTCATTTACACTCCATTATCAGTACTTTCTACTCCTTACATTTACACTCCATTATCAGTACTTTCTACTCCTTACATTTACACTCCATTATCAGTACTTTCTACTCCTTTCATTTACACTCCCTTTATCAGTACTTTCTACTCCTTACATTACACTCCATTATCAGTACTTTCTACTCCTTACATTTACACTCCATTATCAGTACTTTGCTACCTCTTACATTTACACTCCATTATCAGTACTTTCTACTCCTTACATTTACACTCCATTATCAGTACTTTCTACTCCTTACATTTACACTCCATTATCAGTACTTTCTACTGCTTACATTTTAAACATAGTCTCGTTACTTCTATTTCATTTCAGCTTGTTTTCATTCATGTACATTTACATTCCAGTATGTAAGATAAGTAAGATGATTGATAACAGGTCTTTGAAGTTTAAATTTTGCACCATTATGAGGGAGATGGCCACCTGTGTTGCATTGGAGAAATTGACTTATATAACTAGGGGACCCTTCCAGTGGAATTTGAAAATGTGTGGCATTATTGGAATTTCTTGAGCATATGGGTGCAAAACTGTTTTGAAATAAATAATTGTTGATAATGAGTGTATCATTCTTCTTATTATTATTATTATTTGTTTGTTTACTTATTTATTTTGTGTATGTATATGCGTGTATGTATGTACATATATGGGTTTATATGTTTATTTTTTTATTTGATGTATTTATTTTTATTAATAGTTGCAAAGTGCAAAGTGCATTATTGCATTTTTTTACGATGATGATGATGATGACAAATTTACATGTATTTGTATTTTTGCAACTGAATAATTTGTCAATGTAAAATCAATAAAAATAGTGTTAAAAAAATGTTAACATTTTAATATAAATAGTCATTATAGAAATAGTCAAATAAAAATTTGACACACACACATTACTTTTACTTGTATACTTTAAGTAGTTCTGAAAGCAGTACTTTTACACTTTTACTGGAGTAAAAAGCTTCAGTTGATACTTCTACAGAAGTATTTTTAAACCCTAGTATCTATACTCCTACCTTAGTATCTATACTTCTACCTGAGTAATGAATGTAAATACTTTTGACACCTTTGCTCCCAAAAATAATAAAAGTACATCCCCAAGCTGGTGGGCACTTTACACAAAGAGGTGAAATATCATAGTTAATGTTGTTCAGTGTCATTGGTGTTGTATGTAATCTGTATACCATCTTTAACTGTGTTTCTCTTAGTCGATTACAAATAAATGTACTTTTTATATCTTTTATGGCCTCCTGCCAGTCAGCATCTACGTATATATATTCCAAGCCTCTCTCCCACTTACGGACCATGTTATCCAGGCTTAGATTATGTTGACCTTGAAAATGAGAGGCGTTCTTTGTATTAATTAAATAATGTTTAATTTAGAACTAATGTAGCGGCAAACTTGCAGAAAAACATAGTGATCTTGGTTAGAGATACCAAACTTTTGTTGCAACTGTTGAAACGACATTACAGTATTATCTTGAATCAGGTCTCCTGTAACCCCTATTCAATCGACAGGCCATTCACCAACAGGCAAAGAAGTAACACCCGGGGGGAATTCTTGGTTTCTGTGTAAGGCAGTCAGCAAAAGTATAACCCTGTGTAATTATATTATATATAAACATATAATCCTGTTTCTTTTGAAATAATGTATAGTCTACTGCAACACTTTTACAGAATTAAGAAGTACAGAACTTTCTCTTATAATGGCATTAGAATACTTATTGTCACATATAGTAAGACTACACGATGTAAATGCAGAGCAGGCCCGAGAATCTGTTGGGTTCTGTAATTCAAAATAAACAAAAAATAGAAAATTTGGAACAGCTAAGCCACCTGTCTCAAATGGCTTCAGTAAAGTTTTAAATTTCAGTCTGGGTTTTTGCCATGCCATATGAACCTGACTAAAGGTTCTCTCTATGTCTGCAGCTATTCGTTTAGGCATCCATGATGAAAGAGAGTATAGTAGCCAGGGGAGAATATTCATCTTAATTAAACTTATTCTGCCTAAAAATGAGATTGGAAGGTAATGCCATCTTCCTAGGTCCCTTTTCACAGTATCTAATAAAGGTGTAACATGTAATTTCTAAAGGTGATTAAGGTTTGTTGGGATTTATAATCCCAAATAGACAAATCCTTCCTCAGACCATTTGAATGGAAAATTTATTAATGAGTCCATATTAAACTAACCCAGTGGCATAGCCTCTGATTGACTAAAATTAAATTTATGACCTGAAACGATGTAGGAAAGTAAAAATTGACAAAATTGGAGATTGGAGTAACTTCCTCCTGTCTTGCTTGGTTATATAATTTAAATATTCTCACTCCCATGGTTTCCTGTGGAAGAAAGAATCAGATATGCAGCCCTCGTTCGCCCATTCGAAGCTTCAGGGGTCTCGCCAGCTCTGCAGCTTTGGTCTTTAACTGCACATCTGCGTGCCAACTGAGCTCTTTGATTTCTGGACACATGTAAGACAGGGTCTTGCTGCTTTAGTGTCCTTTAGCGCCCCCTAGTGGTGGAACAGTCTTCCAGCTGGTTTTGCTCTGCACAGTCACACAGGTTCATCACCTTATCACACCCATTCACACTTCATTTCTGACTCACTATGGTGCTTCCCTTGAGTTCTCTGCACTTCACACACTTACAATACTCACAACCTGTCATTGGCTGCATAGATCGGTTAAGGACAGAATTATATA
Organism: Megaleporinus macrocephalus; assembly: GCA_021613375.1. Lineage (NCBI taxonomy): Eukaryota > Metazoa > Chordata > Actinopteri > Characiformes > Anostomidae > Megaleporinus > Megaleporinus macrocephalus. The sequence continues at coordinate 2,861,588 of CM038717.1, read as the reverse complement.
ATAACTAAAATAATATATTAATATAATACAATAATATAATAAATAAAATAATGGGGACCCAAAATTACAGCCATGTGTTTAGAAAAGACAAAAGAAAACAACAGTAAACATTCTTGATGTTTCCTACACTGTTACAAAACAGACTGGTTATTATTTACACGCCCAACATTTACACACAACCACAACACCAACCAGCAACCAGAACATTTACACACAACCACAACACCAACCAGAACATTTACACACAACCACAACACCAACCAGCAACCAGAACATTTACACACAACCACAACAACAATCACCAACCAGAACATTTACACACAACCACAACAACAACCACAACCAGAACATTTACACACAACCACAACAACAACCAGCAACCAGAACATTTACACACAACCACAACAACAACCAGCAACCAATACATTTACACACAACCTCAACACCAACCAGCAACCAGAACATTTACACACAACCTCAACACCAACCAGCAACCAGAACATTTACACACAACCTCAACACCAACCAGCAACCAGAACATTTACACACAACCACAACACCAACCAGCAACCAGAACATATACACACACCACAACACCAACCAGCAACCAGAACATTTACACACAACCTCAACACCAACCAGCAACCAGAAACTTTACACACAACCACAACACCAACCAGCAACCAGAACATTTACACACAACCACAACACCAACCAGCAACCAGAACATTTACACACAACCACAACACCAACCAGCAACCAGAACATTTACACACAACCACAACACCAACCAGCAAGCAGAACATTTACACACAACCACAACACCAACCAGAACATTTACACACAACCACAACACCAACCAGAACATTTATACACAACCACAACACCAACCAGCAACCAGAACATTTACACACAACCACAACACCACCAGCAACCAGAACATTTACACACACCACCACAACACCAACCAGCAACCAGAACATTTACACACAACCAACAACACCAACCAGCAACCAGAACATTTACACACAACCACAACACCAACCAGAACATTTACACACAACCACAACACCAACCAGCAACCAGAACATTTACACACAACCACAACACCAACCAGAACATATACACGCAACCACAACACCAACCAGAACATTTATACACAACACAACACCAACCCAGCAACCAGAACTTTATACACAACACCAACCAGCAACCAGAACATTTACACACAACCACAACACCAACCAGAACATTTACCACAACCACAACAGGCAACCAGCAACCAGAACATTTACACACAACCACAACACCCAACCAGAACATTTACACACAACCACAACACCAACCGGCAACCAGAACATTTACACACAACCACAGCACCAACCAGCAACCAGAACATTTACACACAACCACAACACCAACCAGCAACCAGAACATTTACACACAACCACAACAACCAACCAGCAACCAGGACATTTACACACAACCACAACAACAACCAGCAACCAGAACATTTACACACAACCACAACAACCAGCAACCAGAACATTTACACACAACCACAACAACAACCAGCAAGCAGAACATTTACAAACAACCACAACAACCAACCAGCAACCAGGACATTTACAAACAACCACAACAACCAGCAACCAAAACATTTACACACAACCACAACACCAACCAGCAACCAGAACATTTATACACAACCACAACAACCAACCAGCAACAAGGACATTTACACACAACCACAAAACCAACCAGCAACCAGAACATTTACACACAACCACAACACCAACCGGCAACCAGAACATTTACACACAACCGCAGCACCAACCGGCAACCAGAACATTTACACACAACCGCAACAACAACCAGCAACAGAAATTTACACACAACCGCAACAACCAACCAGCAACCAGACATTTACACACAACACAAACACAACCAAACCAAACATTTACTACACAACCACAACAACAACCACCAACAGAACATTTACACACAACCACACCAACCAGCAACCAGAACATTTACACACAACCACAACACCAACCAGCAACCAGAACATTTATACACACAACCACAACAACAACCAGCAACCAGAACATTTACACACAACCACAACAACAACCAGCAACCAGAACATTTACACACAACCACAACACCAACCAGCAACCAGAACATTTACACACAACCACAACACCAACCATCTACCAGAACATTTACACACAACCACAACAACAACGAGCAACCAGAACATTTACACACACCACAACACCAACCAGCAACCAGAACATTTATACACAACCACAACAACCAACCAGCAACCAGAACATTTACACACAACCACAACACCAACCAGCAACCAGAACATTTACACACAACCACAACACCAACCAGCAACCAGAACATTTACACACAACCACAACACCAACCAGCAACCAGAACATTTATACACAACCACAACACCAACCAGCAACCAAAATATTTACACACAACAACAACCAGCAAACAGAACATTTACACACAACCACAACACCAACCAGCAACCAGAACATTTACACACCACCACAACACCAACCAGCAACCAGAACATTTACACACAACCACAACACCAACCAGCAACCAGAACATTTACACACAACCACAACACCAACCAGCAACAAGAACATTTACACACCACAACCAACACCAACCAGAACATTTACACACAACCACAACACAACCATCAACCAGAACATTTACACACCACCACAACACCAACCAGCAACCAGAACATTTACACACAACCACAACCAGAACATTTACACACAACCACAACAACAACCACCAACCAGAACATTTACACACAACCACAACACCAACCAGCAACCAGAACATTTACACACAACCTCAACACCAACCAGCAACCAGAACATTTACACACAACCACAACACCAACCAGCAACCAGAATATTTACACACACACAACACAACCAGAACATTTACACACAACCACAACACCAACCAGAACATTTACACACAACCTCAACACCAACCAGCAACCAAAATTTACACACAACCACAACCCAACCAGCAACCAGAACATTTACGAACACACAACCCAACCAGCAACCAGAACATTTACACACAACCAACAACAACAAACCAGGAACATTTACACACAACCACAAACCAACCAGCAACCAGAACATTTACACACAACCACAACCACAACCAGAACATTTACACACAACCACAACACCAACCAGCAACCAGAACATTTACGAACAACCACAACACCAACCAGCAACCAGAACATTTACACACAACCACAACAACCAGAACATTTACACACAACCACAACACCAACCAGCAACCAGAACATTTACACACAACCACAACAACAACCAGCAACCAGAACATTTACACACAACCACAACACCAACCAGCAACCAGAACATTTACACACAACCACAACACCAACCAGCAACCAGAACATTTACACACAACCACAACACCAACCAGCAACCAGAACATTTACACACAACCACAACACCAACCAGCAACCAGAACATTTACACACAACCACAACACCAACCAGAACATTTACACACAACCACAACACCAACCAGAACATTTATACACAACCACAACACCAACCAGCAACCAGAACATTTACACACAACCACAACACCAACCAGCAACCAGAACATTTACACACAACCACAACACCAACCAGCAACCAGAACATTTACACACAACCACAACACCAACCAGCAACCAGAACATTTACACACAACCACAACCCAACCAGAACATTTACACACAACCACAACACCAACCAGCAACCAGAACATTTACACACAACCACAACACCAACCAGAACATATACACGCAACCACAACACCAACCAGAACATTTATACACAACCACAACACCAACCAGCAACCAGAACATTTATACACAACACCAACCAGCAACCAGAACATTTACACACAACCACAACACCAACCAGAACATTTACACACAACCACAACAGCAACCAGCAACCAGAACATTTACACACAACCACAACACCAACCAGAACATTTACACACAACCACAACACCAACCGGCAACCAGAACATTTACACACAACCACAGCACCAACCAGCAACCAGAACATTTACACACAACCACAACACCAACCAGCAACCAGAACATTTACACACAACCACAACAACCAACCAGCAACCAGACATTTACACACAACCAAAACAACCAGCAACCAGAACATTTACACACAACCACAACAACCAGCAACCAGAACATTTACACACAACCACAACAACAACCAGCAACAGAACATTTACACAACCACAACACCAACCAGCAACCAGGACATTTACAAACAACCACAACAACCAGCAACCAAACATTTACACACAACCACAACACCAACCAGCAACCAGAACATTTATACACAACCACAACAACCAACCAGCAAAAGACATTTACACACAACCACAAAACCAACCAGCAACCAGAACATTTACACACAACCACAACACCAACCGGCAACCAGAACATTTACACACAACCGCAGCACCAACCGGCAACCAGAACATTTACACACAACCGCAACAACAACCAGCAACCAGAACATTTACACACAACCACAACAACCAACCAGCAACCAGGACATTTACACACAACCACAACACCAACCAGCAACCAGAACATTTACACACAACCACAACAACAACCACCAAACAGAACATTTACACACAACCACACCAACCAGCAACCAGAACATTTACACACAACCACAACACCAACCAGCAACCAGAACATTTACACACAACCACAACACCAACCAGCAACCAGAACATTTACACACAACCACAACACCAACCAGCAACCAGAACATTTATACACAACCACAACAACCAACCAGCAACCAGAACATTTACACACAACCACAACACCAACCAGCAACCAGAACATTTACACACACAACCAACACACCAGCAACCAGAACATTTACACACAACCACAACACCAACCAGCAACCAGAACATTTACACACCACCACAACACCAACCAGCAACCAGAACATTTACACACAACCACAACACCAACCAGCAACCAGAACATTTACACACAACCACAACACCAACCAGCAACAAGAACATTTACAAACCACCACAACACCAATCACCAACCAGAACATTTACACACAACCACAACACCAACCAGCAACCAGAACATTTACACACCACCACAACACCAACCAGCAACCAGAACATTTACACACAACCACAACCAGAACATTTACACACAACCACAACACCAACCAGCAACCAGAACATTTACACACAACCACAACACCAACCAGCAACCAGAACATTTATACACAACCTCAACACCAACCAGCAACCAGAACATTTACACACAACCACAACACCAACCAGCAACCAGAATATTTACACACAACCACAACACCAACCAGAACATTTACACACAACCACAACACCAACCAGAACATTTACACACAACCTCAACACCAACCAGCAACCAAAATATTTACACACAACCACAACACCAACCAGCAACCAGAACATTTACGAACAACCACAACACCAACCAGCAACCAGAACATTTACACACAACCACAACAACAACCAGGACATTTACACACAACCACAACACCAACCAGCAACCAGAACATTTACACACAACCACAACACCAACCAGAACATTTACACACAACCACAACACCAACCAGCAACCAGAACATTTACGAACAACCACAACACCAACCAGCAACCAGAACATTTACACACAACCACAACAACAACCAGAACATTTACACACAACCACAACAGCAACCAGCAACCAGAACATTTACACACAACCACAACAACAACCAGCAACCAGAACATTTACACACACACAACACCAACCAGCAACCAGAACATTTACACACAACCACAACACCAACCAGCAACCAAAACATTTACACACAACCACAACACCAACCAGAACATTTACACACAACCACAACACCCACCAGAACATTTACACACAACCACAACACCAACCAGAACATTTACACACAACCACAGCACCAACCAGCAACAAGAACATTTACACACAACCACAACACCAACCAGCAACCAGAACATTTACACACAACCACAACAACCAGAACATTTACACACAACCACAACTCCAACCAGAAACATTTACACACAAACCACAGCACCAACCAGCAACCAGAACATTTACACACAACCACAGCACCAACCAGCAACCAGAACTTTACACACAACCTCAAACAACAAACCAGCAACCAGAACATTTACACACAACCACAGCACCAACCAGCAACCAGAACATTTACACACAACCACAACACCAACCAGCAACCAGAACATTTACACACAACCACAACACCAACCAGCAACCAGAACGGTGGTGGAGAAATCCAGCGTTCCAGGCTGTGAAAGGAACGTCGCCACTTTTCATTCCTTCCATTCATTCCCAAACAACCAATTTTCCAATGCACAGAACCTTTTATGAAAGCCAATTTTTTCAATGTTTACGGTTCCATACATAGAATTCAGGTTATGCAGAAAATGGATACATGGTTTTCAAATTTTGTATACTGGGTATTGTTTTGTTTGTGTTAAGAAACTGAAATGTATGAACTGAGTGTAACAGAGTTTCAAGATCAGGACTGGAGGAAACTTCAATGTTCTGTGTTCTATGTTAATGTTCTATGTTAAACAGTGTGGTTGGAGGAGAACGGGGTTCTGAGCTGGTGTAAAGTGACTCAGCTGAGAATGGAACATGTTGAAAAGACCTCACTTGCCCCAGCAATGGCAGACGCTGCCACCTGCTCCCACCTCGTACTCTGACCTTTCTTCACAGGAAGTCCTCACAGTCAGGCTCAAATATATCACAAGTGTCACAAAAGCTGCACCTTCTAGTGCATGTCTGGGATGTGACATCGTTTTTTCTAAACCACAACAGAGACCACAAGAGAAATTACTGCTAAATGTCACAATGATATCTGCACCCTGCACAACACAGTACATACAGGCGAATAAAAAGAATATATATATTTACACTACTACTCAAAAGTTTGGAAATGTTCTTGTTTTAATGGAGTATCTTCTTCCTTAACACAACAATGGACTGACGGGTCTCTAAAGAAAGTTGTTTCTTTCTGGTCATTGTGAGTCGGTCAGCAAGTCATCAACTGCTGATCTTCAGATACTAAACTAACCTAGAATGTTGTTCCCTTTTATACTCACTTATTAGTAGAATGTTTTTCAGCTGTGATCACAACTGATCAAGAGTGTCCTATCAACCAATTAGTCCAATAACATCCTTAACTTGGATTGGTGGTCGTACCAGGAGATTTAGACAGAGGACTGAGAATTACTGATAATAGGACTATATGCAAAATAAGCCTCTATACAAAAATAGACTTTTATTACAAACATTTTTATTCTTTAAAAATCATCTGATACACTTACATTCATTGTGAAATGGACAGTATTGTTTGTGAATTGCATGAAAATTGCATGAAATGAAATAAACTTTTGAGCTGCAGTGTATATACATATTATTATTATATAGATTATTGGAACAAATAACCTTCCATTAACAATGTGCTGTATATATACATTATATGCAATATACAGTACATACAGTACAATACAGTTTTGGACACTTAGAGACATTATTATATATAAAAAGCTTTTTATTCCAGACAGGAAGTTTACTCAGTAAATCACTTTATTATTAAATATTAAACAGTATTAATAAAGTAGTGCTTTTCCACTTTATTATTAAATATTAAACAGCATTAATAGAGTAAGTAGTGTTTTTACACTTTATTATTAAATATTAATCAGTATTAAAACAGTAAGTAGTGCTTTTCCATGCGTCAGTGTGTTTATTTAACTCTTTCCAAGCTTCTCCTAAACAACCCAGTATTATTATCAGTTCTCATCTAATACCTGCTTTGACTGCTCAGTACTTCATTAAGCTAAATCAAGATTTTCTGCTGAAGGAACTGAACACATTCATACAATGTCTGGAGAAATCTGTGTTTACGGTTCCATACATAGAATTCAAGTTATGCAGAAAATGGATACATGGTTTTCAAATTTTGTATACTGGGTATTGTTTTGTTTGTGTTAAGAAACTGAAATGTATGAACTGAGTGTAACAGAGTTTCAAGATCAGGACTGGAGGAAACTTCAATGTTCTGTGTTCTATGTTAATGTTCTATGTTAAACAGTGTGGTTGGAGGAGAACGGGGTTCTGAGCTGGTGTAAAGTGACTCAGCTGAGAGTGGAACATGTTGAAAAGACCTCACTTGCCCCAGCAATGGCAACCCAGTATTATAATTAACACATTCATACAGGAGAAATCTGGAACCTAACTTTGTTCTTCAAACTGGAGCTCAAGATCTGATCTACTTCTCTCACAATAACATATTCATGTTACTTTGTACTGTATACACAATATGCACACACTTGCACTATTACACCAGCTTCCAGTGAACCGATGGCTGCCTGGCTCTCTGTGGTTGTTTTCATCTTAGCGCTTTGTCTGTTTGCACCTTCAGTATGTTGGTGTGAATCGGACCACCGCACTGGAATGGAAACGTTTTCGGTACACGTCTCATAACAGGAAATATGAGACCAGCTTTCTCGTAATCTAGATGATTCACATATCTCTGTGTCTAACAATGCACAATGTCTCTGAGGGTCCTCATCTGTTTGATTTTCTGTGTCGGTAAACCTACAGACTCCACCGGTAAGATAAAAATTAGTCTCATGGGATTAATTTTTTAATTAATTACTGGGGTTTTAATTAATTACTGGGGTTTGATTATTTATTGGGGTTTGAGTAATAACTGGGTTTTAATTCAATACTGGGGTTTAATTAATTTCTGAGCTGTAATTAATTTTGATTAATTACTGGGGTTTGATTAATTACTGGGTTTTGATTAATTACTTGGGTTTTATTATTTACTGGGGTTTGATTAATTACTGAGTTTTAATTAATTACTGGGGTTTGATTATTTACTGGGGTTTGATTAATTACTGAATTTTGGTTCTATACTGGGGTTTGATTAATTACTGGGGTTGGATTAATTACTGGGGTTTGATTATTTACTGAGTTTTGGCTCATTACTGGGGTTTGATTCATTACTGGAGTTTGATTGTTTACTGGGGTTTGATTCATTACTGGGGTTTGATTAATTACTGGGGTTTGATTAATTACTGAATTTTGGTTCTATACTGGGGTTTGATTAATTACTGGGGTTTGATTAATTACTGGGGTTGGATTAATTACTGGGGTTTGATTATTTACTGAGTTTTGGCTCATTACTGGGGTTTGATTCATTACTGGAGTTTGATTGTTTACTGGGGTTTGATTCATTACTGGGGTTTGATTAATTACTGGGGTTTATTAATTACTGAGTTTTAATTAATTACTGGGGTTTGATTATTTACTGGGGTTTGATTAATTACTGAGTTTTGACTCATTACTGGATTAATTGGATACATACTTTTTTGTATTTAGTGTTTTTATGTTTATATGTAGCGCTTTGGGTTTGAAAAGGCGCATTATGAATTTAAATATTATTATTATTATTATTATTACTGGGGTTTGATTATTTACTGGGTTTTAATTAGTTACTGGGTTTTGATTCATTACTGGCGTTTGATTATTTACTGGGGTTTGATTATTTACAGGGGTTTGATTAATTTCTGAGTTTTGATGAATAACAGAAGCATATTTACTTCAACTGAGTCACATTTAATGAAATATTTTTTTCTCTCTTCAGAAAAGCTTATTGAAGTTGCTCCAGGAAGTGATGTTTCTTTAAGCTGCTCATGCAGCTCCGGACAGTCTTGTTGGGAAGGACCTCAATTCAGCAACTCAGTGAGAGTGAATATAGACAAGAAAGAATATCTTCTTATAAAAGACTTTCAAGTTCAGAATAAGGGCCGATATCACTGTAAACCAACTCAACACACTTACAGCTTAGATCTGAAATACGGTGAGTTAGTATAAATACACTACTAAACAAAAGATTTTATCTGATCACCAGTTAGAACAGCAGATCTGATTAGAACAGATGTAAATAATCATACATACAATACAATATAACATGAATATGTAGATCATATCTTGAGCTCCAGTTTGAAGAACAAAGTCCCAGACATTGTCCATATTTCTGATACACTCTTTATTCTGTTATTGTTAGCTAGGAGTGACTCTCTGAGGGTTTATTTTAGTTTAGCAGGCTAATGCTGCAGGTGCTCTGTTTACTGTTTATAAAGAGTGAGAGGAGCTGTAGCTGCTGTGCTGGTGGTTAGTTAGTGTGTTATTAAAGTTAAGGTGTAGAGTAGAGCTGTCTGTATGTGTATTAGATAATAATGTTATAGAATGATAAGAAATGAAGAGATGATACTATTCAGGTGAGAGAGTAAGGCTGAAATGATCTGTTTACTGTTTATAAAGAGTGAGAGAAGCTGTAGCTGCTGTGCTGGTGGTTAGTCTGTGTGTTATTAAAGTTAAGGTGTAGAGTAGAGCTGTCTGTATGTGTATTAGATAATTAATGTTACAGAATGATAAGAAATGAACAGATGATACTATAACGTGTGTGTGTGTGTGTGTGTGGTCAGCAAGCCAGCTATAGCTATTAGATTCTTGATCAAGCCCTGAATTCATGCCCCGAATTTCTTTCATTCTTATCTGGTCACTCTAGCCCTCAGAAGCTCAATATTCAGTGAGAATAATGTGTGTGTGTGTGTGAGTATATATATATATATATATATATATATATATATATATATATATATATATATATATATATATATATATATATATATATATATAGTTTGTCCTTTATTATATTTTACTTTGAAAAAAAGTATTAATACATTTGTAAACTGAGCTTTGTGAACTAAGTTTTTTTTCTAAGATTTGTTGGTGTCTTTCTAGTCACAGTGTTGCCCCAACTCAGATTTTGGATTGATAGTCCAAAATGATATTTAGCCTACAATCGCTCCTGGTCTAACATTAATGTTATTCTTGTCTATGTCAGGAAACACTAACATACTTTTCTTTATCATTTCATTTCAGCATTATGCCACCAAAGAAAATAGTAATTGTTTTAGTTATATATGTATATAATCCAGACACTGCATGTATAATTTAAAAGTTTTCTGACAGCAGTAGCATGTAATGTGGAGTATCTAGTTTAGTTTAGTTTGTAAAGTGAGCTTTAATTGGATTTATCTAATAATAATCAGACGTACAGATAATGTTGTATTTTGTTTATTTATTTGTAACACAAATGTTGTTCTACATCACTATACATACAGTGATTTACTACCTTACCTACAGTGGTATCAGCTTATGGGTAATATTTTAGAGGAAACCTGCTCCTATGCCTTTGATAATGCTTTATATATTTATGTATATTTATATATTTATTTCAGCGTCTATGAATAACGAGGAGATTTTCTTTCGAGCCAGTGAGGGAGATTCTCTTTTCCTCTTCTGCGAAGATCTGATCTCTGTACGAATACAGGCCACCTGGGTCTGGAGATCCCACCATTCACATCAACACACCCCCCTCAGACTGGATACTCAGACTGCTCACTTCAGAGACCGGCTCCGTTTCAGGAATAAGAACAACGACTTTTCTTTAAACATCTCAAACATACAGTGGGACGACTCCGGGAGATACGAATGTCGGCGTTTGAAGGATTCATCTCCAGATAAGACCTCTTTTCAACTTGTGGTGGTGAGAGGTAACCAAATACCTATTTTCTCTTCTGTCTAAAGTGCTGCTTATTTCAATATTTCATTTACACAGTCGAGTCACATTATTATGACCACTTCCTACTTTTGACGTATTGGTATAACGTATTGGTGACACTGTCTGGACCCGCTCATCCATGTGGAAGACCCTCTCAACCCATCTGGGTCTGAATCCATCCTTGCAGATCACGTACACCATACATGCCGATGGTCTTCTCTGGGGCGGATGGGATCTTCCAGCAGGATGATGCGACACATCACGCAACTAGAAATGTCCCACACTGGTTGGAAGAGCTGACTAAGACTTCCAAGTACTACCCTGGACCCCTAATACCCCAGACTTGAACCCAACTGAGCATCTGTGGGACCACCTGGATGGTGGTGTTGGCCCTATGGATCCTCCTCCACGCTCCCTCCAGCAGCTGTGGGATGCACTGAAGACTTCATGATACCTCCAGCTACATGTGACCACCTACCAGGACCTGACTTTTAGCAGGTGGTCATAATAATGTGACTCCACTGTGTATTAAAACTAAAACATATATCTTTCTACTTCACAGTTCATAGTGACCCTGAGCAGCTAACCGAGGGAGACAGCGCCACCTTACGATGTGAAATTTCTCATCACCTGCTGTACACACGACTGTCCTGGATCAACATGGAAACCCAGGAGAGCTTCCCAACTCCACTTCAGCTGAGGAACGTTACGATGAACCAGAGGAGCTGGAGATGTGCTGTTTTTAAAGGCTCCACACTAAAAGCACTGGTTCCATTAACTCTCAACATTACCCAGCGCTATACCACCACCACCACCACCACCACCACCACAGCACCATCATCAACTCCAACATCTCACTATCACAGCGTGGATGAGTCTACAACTCTGATTCAGACTAAAACACACAGCCGCTGGACTGCACAAAGCACTGACTCACAGGGTAGTCAATCTTTAACATATTCATGGTGTAATTTGCATGTAAGGAATGAATAATAGGTGTATTTTCCATAACTGCTCCCCTCCTGCATCCTCTGACAGAAACCAGCCACCCTCAGGGAACCGCGATCGTCATCATCATGGGCTTCTTCTTCATCCTGGTGGTGGTGCTCGGTGCCGTATGCTGGAGGAAAAGGACTAAGAGTAAGGAAATGTTATTATATATTAATATTAATAATAATCATATCAGCTGCTTAAAGGTATGTATACCAAGTTCCAAGTTGTCAGTTACCTTTACATGAATTGTACATTAGCAACAGTAGATTTGGCCTTATATGTATTAACGCTACTCCTTAAAAGTTTAAGATCACTTTAGAATTTCATTTAATGAAATTTTTTTATGCAATACACAAACAATACTGTCCATTTCACAGTGTATCAGATGATTTTTAAAGAACAAAAATGTTTGTATTAAAGTCTATTTTTGTATGGGGGCTTATTTTACATATAGTTCAGTTTTACATATATTATCAGTAATTCTCAGTCCTCTGTCTAAATCTCCTGGTACGGCAGCCAATCCAAGTTAAGAATGTTATTGGACACTACACACTTTAGACACTACAAACATTGTATTATATATACATCACTGTGCAGACACTGCTTTAGGCACTTGGGAACAGAATGTTACTTTGTATTGTATGTATGATTATTTGCATCTGTTTTAATCATATCTGGTGAAAACTTGCACAGTAGTGTATATAACTAAATTAGAAACTGAATTTTTCTAAATTATTTTTATTATTATTTTAAATGAATCATACTGAAACTGTATAGTCCTCATTGTTAATTATTACACCACAATTCTAATATTCTAGTTTTACTTTCATGTTTATAGCACAGTTTGAGCTATTCACTGTTTATAAACACGCATACAAAAAAAGATTTTCACAGATTATAATTTATCATTTTGTTTGTGTGTGTATTTTGTTACTTTAGAGATCAGAAATTTCAGCATTCTTAAATTTCTACCTTCTTTTCTTTTTATAGACCTTTCAGTAAAACTTTCATCGAGATTTTGTATGTTTTACTATGAATTTGTGTTTAATTGAGACAAAACAGCTGAATTTGAATTTGAGGTCACAGTGAATGGAAACGACATTGTTCTGAAAATCACAAAGCTGCTGCGCAACATACTGATTAAAAGACGAATGATGTTTCCAACACGCACTTCTGAATTCAGTACTGCTGCAGATGACGTGGCCTCAGTGGGCTACAACAGTCGTATATACACTGAAGGACTCCTGGAACATAGCAGAGATATCAGGCCTGCACTGTCGCTGGATCTCACACTGCTGATCATTCAGTATAAAGACCTCTCTGTAGGGAGACTGAGTGGCTGTCCAATCTACTGAAACTACACAACACAGTCATGTAGATGTTGATTTCATGTTGTTCTAAAGTGCAATAAGAAGCTACCAGACAGGAGAACTTACTACACTGGCAACTCATTAACTCTTTTCCTTTATAGCAGAGATTAGAAATTAAATTAATTATTGAACTATACATTACAGAACAGCAATTCTACTCATTTATTCATTATTACTGTGTTTTCTATTCAGAGAATCCAGAACCAGAGCGCTCTACATGTGTGCACGACAGCCTTACTTACGCTGCAGTGAGCTTCAGGAAGAAATCAGGTGGGTCAGCACTTCTGCACTTCTGCACTCTTTATGTTTTCAGTTTGATAAAATAAGAATTAGAATAAACTAATTATTAAAAATTAAAGTGCCACTTTAGAATAGCACTTACATAAAATATTTATGAAAATCTTATAAAGAGTTTTTGAAGTTTTAAAGTTGTGTATTAATGGGTATTAGTGGGGTCATAATACAAAGTATTAGTAATCATGTTAACAAAATAAACAAACGTGAACTGTTCTATGTGGTGAATAGAAATGTGTTGAAGTGGACAACTGTAATGCTGACTGATGCAAAAGCCAGTGAAATTAAATCTATAAACATCAAAATCTTATTTATGTGCTGTAACTGCTTAATAATGCTAATTAGTATAATTAATAACCATTAATAAACTCACTTAAATCACTTGTAAATTTGTTATTATGGTAGTTTTATTCTAAAGTGGTACCAAGAACTGATCATACGACCCCACAGCAGTTCTATTAGCTCATCTTTATTAGCTCATCTTTTCCGATCAGAGACGGCTGAAGAAGTGGAGGAGGAGCATTCCACATGTGCGAGAGACAGCGTCACATACGCTGAAGTGATTTTCAGGCAGAAATCTAGTGAGTCAGAGTTTATCTCAAACACGTCTGCACTTTTTCCACTTAATTGTGATTGTTTGACTGAATCACTATAAACAATAATTCACTTTTTAACACATAACCTGGCTGCTTGAAAATTTCAGCACATTGAACTTTAAATAATTAATTAACAGAATGTAAAACTCAGATTATTGTTCTGTTAATTTACTTTTAGACATTTAGTGCAGTTTAGAGCACCAATGCAACCATATTACTTACATTTGTAGGTTAAACCTACATTTTAATAATTTTATATTTTACACCATAATAGAATTTAGAACAATGTTGTATTTTAGTAATAAAACAGTGTAATGTTATACAGAGCATTTTTAAAACTATATAACTTCTTTATTTGTGAATCATTGCTGTCCAAAGAAAAATAAAGATCTTTTTCTAGTGTGTCAAAATTTAATTTGGACCTAAATAAATAAATAAGCAAAAACTCTTTAAAAATAGTTTTTTTTAAATGCCTTTCTGTTGACTTTAGTGCACCATAATAGAATTTAGAACAATGTTGCCCGAAATGTGCTCCATGGACTAAAGTTGGCGTGTAAGAGCATTTGTTTTGGCCCACCATAAGCGCCCCATGCACGCAATGAGTAAATAAACACTATTCTCTTAAAAAATAGAACTATAAAACTACTACCTATTTTTATTATTTTAGTAATAAAACAGTGTAATGTTATACATAGCATTTTTTAAAATTATGCAACATTGTTGCTGTGCAAAGAAAAATAAATATCTTTACAGTGTGTCAAAATTTTATTTGGACCAAAAAAAACAAAACATCAAGAAGTCTATAAAAGTAGTTTTCAAAATAACTTTCCATCAACTTACATTAAAAGTAAAGAGGGTTTTGTTTTCTTCTATAAAGTTATCATTTTGTAGCTACTTTATACTACAGTTTACAGATTTACAATCATTTGTCATATAATATATTTTGTTATTTTATATAATAAACTGCTTATAACATTATATACATGAATATATATATATGAATATTTGACAAATAACATACTGTAATTATCTACATTAGTTTTGGTTTAGTTATGTCTTGAGGTTTTATATCATCAGACTTGAAGCTATACAGCCATAATTTCTTTACCATTTAGCTTCTGACAAATTATGTGAAGTAATTAGCATAACTTTGTACATGTACTGTACTGACAATGTATATTAAGTGTAGCTTTGTGAAATTTTATTTTATTCCATTACTAAATGTGACTGCTTACACTGCAAAAACATGCCTCACTAGTACAACCTACAAAACATTACTTCATGTGGTAACAAGATTTAAAAAATATTCATTCAAATTTCTTTTTTAGGTTGAATAACAATAGCTTGTTAACACATGAAGTATTTTAACTACTGAAGCACTGATTAATGTGTACATAAATGTGTGTATGTATAAAATAAATGTATTTTTTTAGTTCACAATAATAAATTGATCTTCTCTGAACACACCGTTAAAAGTTTTTTGTTGGTTCCACCCAAAAAAAATAATACTTTATGTGGTAACAAGCAATTAAACTAGTTTTATTCAACCTGAAAAATACTTTGAATTCTTTGAATTCAGTTAAATCACTTGTTACAACATGAAATATTTTTTTAGGTTCCACCACTTTTAACAGTGCAGTCTGTTCTGCAATATAACAGATTAATATAACGTATGAAACTCTCTGCAGATGATGTTTCCTCTGAAAGCGAGTCGATTTCTGTAAGTAAACACAAAGTTCAACACAGACTCATTTCCTTCTGCTTCATCTCTTGTTTCTCTGTTTAAAAGATCTTTTTTCTCTGTCTCCTTTTGTTCAGAATGACGAGCCAGCCAACACAGAAGTCCTGTATTCATCCGTTAACTTGTGTAAAAATGTAAACAATTGTATATAGTGTTTGTTCAGTGCTTCATATTGTCAGCTGTATATATAAGATGAATTCTACTTCATTCATTAACATATTTATCATTTTAAAACTTTATAATTAAACGTTAAATTATTTGCTAAGAGCTAGTATGCTTTATTCTATTTTATTTTATTTTAATTTTTAGTAGCTCACATTGACCTATAGTGAAATTGTAGTAAAATAAAAGAAGATGGGAAATTGTAAATGCTGGAATTATTAGTCTATTAAAGTAACTAATTTTAATCAGACACAAACCAATCTGTAAATTGAAAATGCAAAAATCTTCTTTTGTATGTATGTTTATTAACAGTAAAAACAAATTGTAGCTCAAAATATGCTATAAACATGATATTAAGAAATTAAAACCAGAATGTTACAATGTAAAGATTTACACAGAGAATTTAAAAAATCTTACATTTTCTAAATAAAAAAATTCAGTTTAATGAAATCTAAATAGTTAGCTGCTATGTTTTTGGATGGCTTGCCTTTTAAAAAAAATCTGAAGTTTATGTTGTTGGGTTTTTATTATCTTCACATAACTTCTCTAATTATAAAACTTTTCTCTTCTTGGGCGGGTCAGTTTTTCATATTTTGTACCTCTTTTTATTGTTATAAGTAAAGGCAACTAAGTTGTTCTCCTGGACGCCCCAGACATTGTATGAATGTATTCTGTTCCTTCAGCAGCAAATCTTGATTTAACTTAATGAAGTACTGAGCAGTCAAAGCAGGTATTAGATGAGAACTGATAATAATACTGGGTTGTTTAGGAGAAGCTTGGAAAGAGTTAAATAAACACACTGCCGTATGGAAAAGCTCTACTTACTCTATTAATACTGATTAATATTTAATAATAAAGTGTAAAAGCACTACTTACTCTATTAATACTGATTAATATTTAATAATAAAGTGTTTTACTGAGTAAATAAATATTAAATAAAAATAATATTTATAGTAGTGTTCTCAGGTGACTAAAATTTGCTGAATATGCGGTTGTAGTCATCATGCCTGCTACTGAAATATAAAAGTTATATTGTACGTTCAAGCTGCTGGTTTCGTTTATTTAGCTGTAGCGGTTTCAGCCGAGGCTCAGGGATGTGTGCAGTTTCCTGTCTCGTCTAGGTGGTCTCGTCTAAGAGTAGGCTAAAGTATACTCACTGAATCTGGGTATATATTATACCAGTTACAGCCGTGATCAGAGAGAATTCTGGATGGCTCAGAAACTTTTACTCAACTTTCAGAAACTATTACTCAACCTATTACTATTACTCAAACTATTACTCATTCAAACTTTCAGAAACTATTACTCAACCAGACGCCAATCATTTTAAATGACTCTAAATCAGAACATTTACATAAGCGGTCAAACTTTTAGATATACCTACTTACATAAGGCTTTTCCTTATTTTTAGTCTAATATTTTACTGATTTTAGAAAAAAGTGGAGAGAATTATTTAAAAATACATACGTAGCTAATTCTTTCTTTTCTGACTGGCTTCAATAAGACTATCAAATGCTGAGAACATACTGACTACTGAAACTACTTTTTGGGGTATTTCACACAGAAAATCATTTTTGGAGAAATATTTCATGCATAGACTGTATGCAAAAGATTGTATATGAAACAAATAAATATATATGACAACTCTAGTGCAAAATTTCTATTTACTAGCAGAAAATCTAAGAAATCAAATTTTAATCAAACAGTAATTGTGTATTAAATTGCACAGAGGTGTGTTCTCTGTACACTGAAGGCCTTGATGTCATTTGTACTTGTTATATTTACTTATTTTCCCGCAAGATAAATTCAAAATGAATAGGTTAAACTTTCAAGTGCACTTGTTTAAGTGAGTAAAGCAAACTCAGATATACAATTAGTAGCAGCAGAATTTCAGAATTCATAACTTAGATAGAAATGTATGTTTACTTCTGTTTTTAAACAAACACAGTCACGTGTTATAATTGGTTTAAATGCAACTTTGGATGCACTTTACACGTCCAAATCATGAAATTAGTTCAATGACACCAGTGTTCGTCGTCGAGTGCGCATGCGCGAAAGTGCGTGCAGCCTTTGCAGTAGCTCCCGTTCGCGTGTTCGTGTTTTTGCTTTTAACTATAGTTTTATCTTAATAATATTATTTATTTTTTACAAAGTAACTTAGTGAAGCTGTGCCCTCTCGAATCATGCTAGTAGAGAGAGTTTTGGTCAGTTTGTTCGCTGTGAAAGTTCTACTTTCACTCTCCTGGTGCACCGCGGCGCAGCATGGCCCCTTTGTTTACACTCGGGATCAGCTGATCACGCTGAGGCCGGCATGGAGACCAGGGCCGCTAACATCCCCGAGGAGCTTTGGAGACGGACGCACAGGGGCTGTAGAGGAGGAACTAAACAGCGCACGGCGAAAGCGAGGGCGAAGAGACGGAGGCTTATGGAGAAAAAGGGGTATAAGCCGCGTCTCCCCACTGTCGTCATGGGCAACGTTAGATCACTGGCTAATAAGATGGACGAGCTAACAGCGTTAGCCACGAGTCAGAAGGAATACCGGCAGTGTAGTTTAATGTGCTTTTCGGAGACGTGGCTACACCAGAACATTCCAGATGAGAACGTTTCAATCGCTGGCTTTCAGACTGTTCGGGCCGACCGGGACTGCACCGAGAGCGGTAAGCGGAGAGGGGGGGGGGGGGGCTGGCTGTGTTAGTTAATAACCGCTGGTGCGCCCCTGGTCACATTATCATCAAGGAGCGTATCTGTTGTCCGGACATTGAGCTGTTGGCTGTTGGACTCAGGCCATATTATTTGCCGCGGGAGTTTTCCCATGTTGTTGTCGTGGCTGTTTATATCCCCCCCTCTGCAAACCCGACGTCGGCGTGTGACGTCATTCACTCCACCATAGCGCGTCTTCAAACTCAACACCCGACTGCTTTCATTGCCATATCAGGTGACTTCAACCACGTCACTATGGCCAGGACATTACCAAACTTCACTCAGTATGTGGACTGTCCCACCAGAGAGGAGAGAACACTGGACCTGCTGTATGCTAATGTTAAGGATGCATACAGTTGCTCCCCCCTCCCCCCTCTGGGTGGATCTGATCATAACTTGGTCAGCCTTAGCTCAAAGTATGTGCCTCAGGTGAAGAGTCAGCCTGTGACCACGAGGACAGTGAGGAGATGGTCAGAGGAGACTTCTGAAGTGCTGCAGGACTGCTTTGAGACTACAGACTGGACAGCACTCTATGAGCCTCATGGAGAGGACATTGACGGGCTCACAGAGTGCATCACAGACTACATCAATTTCTGTGTGGACTCCACTGTCCCAACCAGGACTGTTAAATGTTACCCAAACAACAAGCCGTGGGTAACAAAAGACATTAAAGCCCTCCTCAACAAGAAGAAGAGGGCTTTCAGAGCTGGAGACCGGGAGGAGGTGAGAACGATTCAGAGAGAGCTGAAGAGAACCATCAGGGAGGCTAAGAACAGATATAGGAGGAAGCTGGAGTGGAAACTCCAGCAGAACAACATGAGGGATGTTTGGAGTGGTATGAGAACTATCACTGGCTTCAGATCCAGCAACAACAGGGGAGTAGAGGGCAGTGTGGACAGGGCCAACGAGTTAAATTTGTTTTTTAACAGATTTGACACTGTAAGCCCTGACCTCCCCCTCCCTGACTCCTCTGCTTCCAGGCCTCAACAGCCCACTCCACTCCCTCCCCCTCCTGTTAGCCTCCCACCCTCCTGTGATAGACTTCACACCTCCTCTCCTCCCCCACCAGTCACCTCTACAGTGAATCTCACAGCTGACCAGGTGAGAAGACAGCTACAGAGACTCCACACGAACAAGGCTGCAGGCCCTGATGGTGTCCCTCCCAGGGTGCTTAAAGCCTGTGCCACCCAACTTTGTGGAGTCCTGCAGTATGTCTTCAACATGAGCCTGAGTCTCCAGAGGGTCCCTGTGATGTGGAAGACGTCCTGCATTGTTCCTGTGCCAAAGACTCCGCGGCCCAGTGACATCAAGGACTACAGGCCAGTGGCACTGACGTCCCACATCATGAAGACCATGGAGAGACTTGTCCTGGATCAGCTCCGGCCCATGGTCCAGCCACTTCTAGACCCCCTCCAGTTCGCCTACCAGCCTCATCTGGGAGTTGAGGATGCCATCATCTACCTGCTGAACCGTGTCTACGCTCACCTTGATAAGCCAGGCAGCACTGTGAGGATCATGTTCTTTGACTTCTCCAGTGCATTTAACACCATTCAGCCTGCTCTTCTGGGTGACAAGCTGAACGTGATGCAGGTAAACGCCCCCCTCGTGTCCTGGATTGTTGACTACCTGACTGGCAGACCACAGTATGTACGTCTGCAGCACTGTGTGTCAGACAGAGTGGTCAGCAACACTGGAGCCCCGCAGGGAACTGTCCTCTCTCCCTTCCTCTTCACCCTCTACACCACTGATTTCAACTACTGCTCAGAGACCTGCCACCTCCAGAAGTTCTCTGATGACTCTGCACTAGTTGGATGTATCAGCAGGGGTGATGAGGATGAGTACAGGGCGACGGTGAACGACTTTGTTGCGTGGTGTGAGCTGAACCATCTGCAGCTCAACGTGACAAAGACAAAGGAGCTGGTGGTGGACCTGAGAAGGGACAAAACAAAGGTGACCCCTGTTTCCATCAGGGGGGTCAGTGTGGACACTGTGGAGGACTATAAATATCTGGGCGTGCACATTGACAATAAACTGGACTGGGCTAAGAACACTGACGCCCTCTACAAGAAGGGCCAAAGTCGTCTCTATTTTCTGAGGCGTCTGAGGTCCTTCAACATCTGCAGGACTATGCTGAGGATCTTTTATGAGTCTGTAGTTGCCAGTGCTATCCTATACGCTGTTGCATGCTGGGGCAGCAGGCTGAGGGTAGCAGACGCCAACAGACTTGATAAACTGATCCGCAGAGCCAGTGATGTTGTGGGTGTGGAGCTGGACTCACTGACGGCAGTGTCTGAGAGGAGGACGCTGTCTAAGCTGCAGGCCATCATGGAGAATGGTTCCCACCCTCTTTATCACACAGTGAGGAGACGCAGGAGCACATTCAGTGCAAGACTCATTCAGCCAACATGCACTACAGAACGCCACAGGAGGTCATTCCTACCAGTGGCTATCAAACTTTATAACTCCTCCCTGAATGTACGACACCTTTCACATGTACAGTGATACCAGTAGAACTATTATTTAATTATGTATATAAGAACTCAAATGTGCAATAACTTTCTTACTTCTAAAACTCTTACTGCTGTATACGGTATATCTGTACTTAATATTATAGACACAGTCACTTTATATTTTATTCTTTACATCTTATTATTCTATTGTAATATAAGACTTATATATGCGTACATACTACAAATTTCTTTTATGTTGTAAATTATTATTAGAGTGTTTATTCTTCTTCTGCTACTGTAAAAACTGCAATTTCCCCCTGGGATCAATAAAGTATTTCTGATTCTGATTCTGATTCTGTTGAACATCTACTTCTTATGTAGTTCTGAAGACTCTTTAAGAAAGACATTTATTTTTATATCTCAGTTTGTGATCTTTACAATTAATGTCAATACTGTGAAATTTATATTTATGTTTCTACAACAGTATACTTGTATTTTAAGGTGCCCTTATAGTTTGCTTGTTAAATTTTGAGTTTAAGTAAATTTTGGGTTCATTTAACTCCATGTATAATTTTTTGTTGAACTTAAAAAAAACCCAGAGTTTTAAAGTTTTATTCATTTGGTTTACAGTGTATCTATAGCAACATGAAATTAGACCAGAGGCTCCCAAACTTATGACTGTATTTGAACATGTTAATAACTTTTTAAGCATTTAAGTATAAACCTGCACATCTCAAAGATTATCAAGAAAATATACATCTAAAAAGGTGTTTGTAAAATTTGGGGTGGTGTTTGTGGATAAATATATATTTATATTATTTTTGTTTTATTTTTTATTTTTAATTCTGAAGCATTTTAATAAAGGTTTGCTGAAATGTTCATATACAAAATACTCACAGATTCCTTAATTTCGTATCTGATGTTTAAACATCCAGCCAAAGAGTAAACCTACAGGTAAGCTGCAACAGAAAAATGAAACTAAGAAGTGAGACGTTTAATCATGCAGTCCTGTGGTTTGTTGTTTTTAGCTTTAGGTTTTAGATTTGACCACAGCTCCATTAGCCCCTGTTTAAAGGTTCCTCAGTTCTTTATACTGAGTCACATCATACATCGTTCACCAGTACTTTATTTTTAATCTGCTTGACCATTTTAATGCTTCTTTCATACTGAAATTGTTCATTTAATGTTTAAATACATCTTCAAATTGTGTTTTAGTGCTTTTACAGAATCTAAATATTCACCAAGTCACTTACTAACATTGCATTATATATACAAGTTTTAGTCACTTGTTGACATTATTATATTTAAAAGCTATTTATTCCAGACAGGACTTTTTAATTTACAGTAAAACACTTTATTATTAAATATTAAACAGTATTAATAGAGTAAGTAGAGCTTTTACTCTTTATTATTTAATATTAAACAGTATTAATAGAGTAAGTAGTGCTTTTACACTTTATTATTAAATATTAATCAGTATTAATAGAGTAAGTAGTACTTTTACATACGTCAGTGTGTTTATTTAACTCTTTCCAAGCTTCTCCTAAACAACCCAGTATTATTATCAGTTCTCATCTAATACCTGCTTTGACTGCTCAGTACTTCATTAAGCTAAATCAAGATTTGCTGCTGAAGGAACTGAATACGTTCAAACAATGTCTGGGGGATCCAGGAGTTTTGCTTTCTCCAGACATCGTGCTTCTCATTTAAACCAAAAAGATCTATTTTGGTCTCAACTGTCCTCCAAACATTGTTCCAATGGCCTTCTGCACCATACATGTATTGTTTATCAGACTGCACACGGTCAGCAATGTTCTGTTTGAAGATCAGTATGTTTCTCCGGCCAGTAACACCAGTGTTGGTCAGTGTTCTCCTGATGTTGGACTCATGAACATTAGCATTAGCCACTGTGACCTTTAGCTGCTTAGAAGTTCTCCTGGGTTCCTTTGTGTCCACACAGACTATAACACTCTTTCTTGGTGGACCACTACTCGGGGGGGGGGTCTTGAATGTGCTCCATTGTACAGTCTGTCTGACTGCAGGGCCCAAACTCCTTAGAGATGGTTCTGTAACCTTTACCATTGTGGTGAGCATCAACAGCTGGTGTTCTGAGGTTCCTCAGTTTCTCCTGTGTTGGTGCTGATTCACCTGCAGTAACTTGTGATCTGAAGATACAACTTTGATCTCAGTTCTTTAAATAAAACAGGACTCACACCTGATCATCATCCCACTGACTGAACACACCTGATCATCATCCCACTGACTGAACACACCTGATCATCATCCCACTGACTGATACACACCTCATCATCATCCCACTGACTGAACACACCTGATCATCATCCCACTGACTGAAACACACCTGATCATCATCCCACTGACTGAACACACCTGATTATCATCCCACTGACTGATACACACCTCATCATCATCCCACTGACTGAACACACCTGATCATCATCCCACTGACTGAAACACACCTGATCATCATCCCACTGACTGAACACACCTGATTATCATCCCACTGACTGAACACACCTCATCATCATCCCACTGACTGAAACACACCTGATTCTAATTTCACCTTCAGATTAACTGCTAATCCCCTCACAGATATGAATACTAGATTATTATCATCAATAAATTAATAAAGAGGTATATACGTTTTATTTGTTTAATTGGGTCATTTATTTACTTTTAGGGTTCTGTATGAAAATCTTTTAGTTGAAAATACATTAATACAATTATAATACATTATTATTTCTAGCATTGTCATGTTATCATTATTATGACCCCAAACACATGAGTATATAATATATTCAGGAATGCTAAAAGAGATTTACACTGGTTACACTTCTGGGGGCTTGTGTTGTATAACAGCTCCCCCTGCTGGTCACCACGGGGGTCGTTTATATACAAACATACTGACATATATCACATATTAACATATAACACTAATACACACACACACACACACACAGATCCGAGTCAGAAGTACAGAACATAGCTGCTAGCTAAAACTAGCATGTTTCTGTAGTTTCTCTCTAATAAACCCCAAAAAACGTAACACCGCTGAAACTCTGTGAGAGAAATAAACGCTGGTTTATTCCTGAGAGAGAAACTCTTCGTGTTTTTGGTGAAGTTCAGGTTAATAATCTTATAAAGTATTAAGAGAGTTAGCTCGCTGTGCTAGCTCCTTCTCCAGTCCTCCGAGTGACTCCAGCAGAGTTCAGACTAAAACCGAGTGAGGAGTTTGATTATTTCTGACTCAAACGCTGGAATACCTCTGATTCTCGCAGACGGTGCGTGGTTTTAGAGCCGCGGCGCGTTCTGATCCATTATGACGTCACCCGCGCTTCGTCACGGCCGCGTCATTTATTACCAGTTGTAAAGTGTCGCAGGTCTCAGTCTTTCTTCAGCTACGAGAAGAAACGACAGCAGAACATTCTCATCTACTGCGTTCAGATTGATCTGCACCGCCGAACACCATGTTCTGCTTTCCGTGCTGCTTCTGCAGACGAGTACGAGCTCTTACTGACACACGCTCACTTTAGAGGAAAAGATCAAACTTTAAATAATCACATATCATTCTTTTCACACCTTTGTAGTAAACCTGCTTCAGTAGAATGACCCAGTAATAAGTCGGTGGTGTTGGTGCTGAATTATAGAGTATTTATTGATCTGATCTGATCTGATCTTTTCTGTGTGTTTGATGTACAGAGGAATAAAGTTCATCCTGCAGTTGTGGAGCCAGAGACTGTCGGAGAGACTGAAAGGTAATTAAAGAGTTTCACACTTCAGTAAAACTGGAAAACCTAAAATGGGTTACGAGGATCTTTAGAGGGTCGATAAATAAAAACAGAGGTGCATTAAAGGAGCCATAAATGAATTGATTCAGTTTTTAAATTGTTCTACGTAGAAGGTACGTGTGATTTTGGTCACCCAGATGCAGCTTTTACACCATTTACTCTCTTTGATCTGATCCTACAATAAAAAAAGGTCAAATTATGAATAATTAAATGAGCTCTGCTCTGATTGGTTGGTTTACAGCGGTGACAATCTCACAGAAGCAACATAGATCAAACAAAATGACCCTCTCTGTAAATAAGCTCCGCCCACATACGATTTACTTAGCTATGCTAGTTAGTTGGAGTGAATCTGTATTTGAGTCTGTGAACTTGATTAGTCTGTCGTCATAGAAACCATATGAATGTACATGAGTTCTGTAACTAACAGACTTCCTCTGTTTTCACAGGAGCTCAGAGACAAACACCAAGAGTCCAGAGCTCAGCCAGGTCACCGGGACAACAGTTCCCGAGATCTCCACGGAAACCACAGGGACATCAGAGGTGGTTTCCACTGTAGTCTCCACAGCAGGGAAGGATGCAGAAGCGACCACCATGGAAACGGAGACCACTGTTGCTGAGACCTCTGAAGCAACCAGTGGTCCTTCCATGGGGTCTGGTGAAATCTCCATGGCAGCCATTCCGGAGATTTCACCCACGAACACAGTTCCGGAGATCTCTTCCAGTATTTCCATTCCAGAGATCTCCACGGAGCCCACCGAGACCCAGGTGACCAGCACTAACGTCAGTAAGATCTCCATGGTAACCAACGAGACCATTGTGAAGATCCTGACGAGGGCTGAGGGAACCAGAGTGGTCAGCCAAATGGAGCTGCCGTCCACAGCGTCCCTGGACAGGTGAGAGTGCTACATCAACCTGAACCTCCATCTAGTGATGAAGAGCTGAACATCATTAGGATCCACATACACAGAAACTGAGAGCAGCTCAAACACAGACACAGCTAACTGAACCTCTCTCTCTCTCTCTCTCTCTCTCTCTCTCTCTCTCTATCTCTCTCTCTCTCTCTCTCTCTCTCTCTCTCTCTCTCTATCTCTCTCTCTCTCTCTCTCTCTCTCTCTCAGGGCTGCTGTGGTCCAGAAGAAGCGTGGTGGGTCTCCTGTATGTGCGGGACAGGTGGAGAGATTGGAGGCTCTAGCTGAAGGAGCTAAAGCTCCCACAGTCACTCTGTCCCCCATCAGAGAGCAGCAGCTGATGAGCAGCGGGTACGTCACTCTAGTGTTTAATAATTCTGAGGAGCTGCTACTGTATGAGAACCTCCGCTCACTGGTATGTGTGGAATGTGTGTAGGTTTATGAATCTGGGAAACAGCTGCTACGTCAATGCCAGTCTGCAGTGTCTGTTTCAAGCTGAGACGTTCTGCAACCAGCTCTCCGACCAGCTGGGCGACTGGATCTACGACCCATCAGCCCAAATGATCAGGTGAGGAGAGAGAAAGAGAAGAAGAGATGTTTTAGGATCTGCATTGAAGAAGCTGGAAGGTGAAGTTCAGTAGTAGTCAGTAGTCTGATTTCTTCTGCAGGTGCTTCACTGAGCTGTGCTGGATGAGGCAGAGCACCGACCGGGGGATGAAGGCTTCGCTCCTCCTGGAGCTCATCGAAGCAGCCGGCTCCACCAACCCCGACTTCACTGCTGCCACCCAGAACGTGAGGAGAATCGACACTGAACAGAAAACGCTCACTGATACGTTCCTGATGTCGTTTGTAGTGTGATGTAATGTGATGATGTAACAATGTTGTGTATCTGTTCGTGTTTAGGACGCACACGAATTCATGTTCCACGTTTTGGGACAGATGCAGCAGGTCGGGGAAATGATGTGCTGGACGGGAGGCGGGGCTTCTCAGTGCCCAATCACAGCACACTTTGGGTTCCAGCTCACATCTATCATTGCATGTGGAGGGTAAGAGTCTCTGATACACACAAACCTGATCACTACTGTTACACACACACTGTGAAGTGTTTCATTAGAGATACTTTATACGGAGTTGATATGAAAGAAGTACAGTTTGGGAGCAGGACCACCTCCAAAGCTCCTCCTCCTTCACTACCTACACCTTTCTAGCTCTACACTCTGTTTCCTGTCACTAGAGGGGTCTGGCGGTTTGGGGTCCGGCCTATAAATGAGTAGGTCATACAGTTGAAGTGCTCGATGACGGTTTGGTCCAAACTCACAACTAAAGCTTTAAATGTGTGTCTGTTTGTGTTTGTGCAGCTGTGGAGCTGAAAAACGCAGAGCGGTGGACTTCAATCACCTCGCTCTGGATCTGACCCCCCAGTGCTCAGTGAGGGACTGTCTCAGACTGTTCTTCAGTGTAAGTAGCTCACACACTCAGTAATACACACACACACACACAAACACACACTAATATACACATACACTAATACACACACACACACACATACACATACACTAATACAAACACACACACACTCACTAATACACACACATTCACACACACACACACACACACACACACTAATACACACACACACACACACACACACACACTAATACACACACACACTAATACACACACACACACACACACACTCACTAATACACACTAATACACACACACACACACACACACACACTCACTAATACACACTAATACACACACACACACACACACTAATACATACAGACAGTTATATACACTCACACACACACTAATATTCACACACGTATACACTCTTGTATTGTTTTTAAGTGTAAATTTCCACAATAATGATGTGTATGTATGTTTGTGTGTGTGTATGTTTGTGTGTTTGTGTGTGTGTGTGTTTGTGTACGTGTGTAGGACGAGGCAGAGGTCGAGTGCAGGTGTGAGGTGTGTGGGTCTAACTCTGCAAGCTGCAGGTGGGCGTTCCACACACTGCCCAGGTAAGTGGTCACCCAGATCATGTGAGCTGTGTGTATTAGTGGAGTCAGTGGTGTAACTATGGTGAAGGTGGTCAGTACGGGGGGCTTTACAGGTGGGACAGTCACACTGGGGGCTGTACCTAAACCTCTCTCTCTCTCTCTCTCTCTGTTTTATAGAATTCTGGTTCTGCAGCTGAAGAGGTTTCAGGTTTCTGCAGACTACAAAATTTCAAAGCAGCAAAATAAGATCAATCTAGACAGAGACCTGCAGCTGACCTTACCAGTGCAGAGGTGACCACCACAGACGTACACACACACACACACATACACACACACACACACATACACACATACACACACACATATATATACAAATGAAAGACTTTATTAAATTCTGAGTTTGTTGTATTTACAGAGTTGCTGCTTTAGGCCACACCTACAAAAAGGTCAAACCACCTGATCATAGTAAACCTGGACCTCCAGATGGTACGTCATAACAACACCATTCACACATTTACACTAATGTGAGAGAAAATACAGTCAGAACTAATCAAACTCAGAGATAATGAACTTTATCAGCCCAGTTAAACACCTGTCAGTACAGATAGATAGAGAGACACTGAGAGAGAGAGACAGAGAGACAGTGAGAGAGAGAGAGAGAGAGAGAGAGAGACAGAGCGAGAGAGAGAGAGATAGATAGAGAGAGAAAGAGAGAGAGAGAGAGTAATATTTTGTGATGTCAGAAAAGGCCGTATTCATCACACCCAGAGCAACTGATCACAGCTAATCGTTCCTTTCTGTGTTCCTTCCCTCATAATCTAGAAGACAGAAAGTCAGAGGAGAGACAGACAGAGAGAAATGAACTGGTGAGGCTAAAGAGAGAGAGAGAGAGAGACTGAAAGAAAGCAGTAACGCTGTGGAGAATGACAGGAATACAGTAGAGGAGAATTAGAGAAGTGTACAGGATGAAGCTGATAGAAAGGAGGAGATTAGTATGTGTGTAGACGTGTAGAATGACTGCTGTCTCTGTTTTTTTAGGGTGACTCTGTGTTCAGATACTCGCTGGTCAGTGTGCTGAACCATATTGGACACAGTTCACAGTCTGGTAAGATCACAGACACACTATAAAACCCAGCTGCACATTCAAACACTGTACAATCAGATTAATAATGTTTATATTAGAGTTCTAATGGAGCTTATATAGTATAATATAGAATCTTACAGTACTGGGCTCTCACTCTCTCTCTCTCTCTCTCTCACTCTCTCTCTCTCTCTCTCTCTCTCTCTCTCACTCTCTCTCTCTCTCTCTCTCTCTCTCTCTCTCTCTCTCTCTCTCTCTCTCAGGACACTATGTGAGCGACTGCTTCAGCCAGTCGGACTCGTGCTGGCTGTCGTACGATGACGAGCGAGTCACCGTGATGGAGGAGGAGCGAGTGCTGAAGAGGAGGCAGCGCAGTGCTTATGTTTTGTTCTATGAGAGACAGTAAACAGTCTGTGCTCTCCTCTCTCAGCTCCACATCTCCTGCAGCCACACTCGCTCTCTGACGCCTGGACAGCAGCAGTTCTCTCACCTCTACCTCTGTTTCTGTGAATAATTAAATATAAAAAATATAAAAATATATTTCATATAATAAAAATATAAAAACATAAGAGGACTATTTAAAGTGATACATTTGAAGTGTTACAGAGAGATCAATGGTAGAGTCAGTTCAACCCAGAGTTCATTTCATTAACGAGAACCTTTAGTTTACAAGTTAGTTTTTCAGGACGAGAAACGAGACAAACTACATAAAAGTAACTTACAGTAAAAACAAGAAGCAAACTATTAAAGTTCTCCTCAGAGAATATAAACTAAACAATAATGTGAAAGACAAATGGACAAACTATTTTAATCCTTTCTAGTCGCTCACATGATCAAATACAGGTCTGATTTAGTCACAGCATTAAAACAAAGTCCAGTTAAAAGTAAAATGTGTTTAGATGTTAGCGACTAAAATTAGACTACAACGATTGTTTAACTAAAACTAGACTACA
>CM038717.1:2811191-2829695 GCA_021613375.1 Megaleporinus macrocephalus | reverse complement strand
CAGCTGTGAATATGACATTGGCAGCTGTTCAAGCACAGTTTACTGGGAAAAATCCGTATTTACCAGTTTCAGACTCAACTGCAGCACAAATTTTACAGCTGACATTTTTACAAATAGGGTAAGCTTTAGGTCAGTGTTGACCCTGACTGCTGTTCTGGTTACAGGCTGTTCTTCTGCTCCTGTTAACTGTTGCAGTTACAGAGAAATACTAGAAAGAAGTTTTTACAGTAACTTTTGGGTTGTTATTTTTAAGTCAAGTGTTTTTATTGTCATTCCTCAACATAGCTGGTACATATACAGCACTGTGCAAAAGCTTTACTGCTGCTGAAGGAACTGAACACATCCATACAATGTCTGGAGTGTCCAGAAGAAATCTGGAACCTAACTTTGTTCTTCAAACTGGATCAAGATCTGATCTACTTCTCTCTCAATAACATATTCATGTTACTTTGTATTGTATGTAGGATTATTTACATCTGTTCTAATCAGATCTGCTATTCTTACTGGTGAACATACACTTATTGATCAGATAAACACTTTTACACTCTCAGCTCTTTTTCACAGTTGTGTATTCTCTGTTCACTTTCATTCATAAAATCAACTTGTTATAACATATAACATGATCAGGGTTGACAAATTGTATACATATACATGTTATTTGTTGTTTTAGTAATGTTATTATTACTTATTTTGGCACTTGACATCTTCTGGTAGCTGTGTTTGAATGGAAATTTGTACAAATACTGAAAATAACTAGAGCTACTACCGCTATTGAATAAATCCAATGTACACTGTCTGACCACATCACATATCTTGACTGAGTGGATAGTGGACACTATGCATGATGGGATCATGACTTTATGGGCTTTTCTTATCCTGACGCTTCCATCACTCTGGAATAGAGTCAGTCTGGACTCTTCAGACCACATGACCTTTTTCCATCGTCCAGTCTGATTAGTCTCACTAATGAGTGTCTACATTTAGGATTTTCTTCTGACCCCCAGTCATTCCAGCTTCTCCTTACTGGTTTTCTTTTCTGGATTCAGGATTCAGGACAATAATCTGACCTTCTGAAACACAGTGAGATCTTTTCCCTGACCGGGACACACGAGTCCTCCTACAGGGTAGTTTAGGGAATTATTTAAACAGGGAGTTTAAATAATTGTCACCAGCTGAAACTTATTAATCTCTGCAGCAATTATCCAATCAGCACATTTTATTTACATATTTAAATCCAAACAGTGCAGTTTATTATATAGCATTTTCTCAGATAACAGTTTTATTTTATTTGGTATGATACAGTGGAGACCTGCTTGTAAACGACATAAACAAAAGACTTTATTTTGTTGGGACACAATTTTTTTAGTTAAATTTTTGTGTCCATAGACCACAATTTTCCAACATCTTGTTCTTTGTTTTTAGAACAAACCGTGTTGGTAACTGGTGTCTTTCTAAATCCCCAACAGGATTTAAAAAAAGAAAAAAGAAAAAAACTTGCTGTAGAAGCAAAACTAAAAGAATATAAATAGTAAAATTATAAATGTGTGATTGATTGAATATTTAATTTTATTAAGTTTAAAGTGTACAATGTCCCACGATCAATTTAAAGTTTCGGACTTATGAACAGATTGAATAGATGACTTTGATTTATTCCTCTGGGCTGTTATTCTAAATAAGAGGAAACAGATAAACAGTCTTTTATAGCGAGAAATAAGAAACAATGATGCACAAAATTGATTCCAAACCAGATCACGCCACATATTCACACCAAGAGATTCAAGCAGAATTTTCTATTTAATTCCATGCAAACTTTTAAACGAGGCTCCAGTTCAGTGTGTAGTTTTACATGTTTAGTTTTAAGTTTTTCTCAGAATTTAAATGTGACGGTGTAAGAAAATATAAAATATCAGGATATTATGTTTTGTGATACTGTATTGATTCTTAAAAACACAGTATCGATACAGTTTCCTGGCAGACAGTGAATCAGTGTGTGTTTGTGTTCAAACCTCTGACCACTAGATGGCAGTGTTGTAATCCGTTTTCAGCTCCATTCCAACATAAACAAGCAGCACAAGGACGCAGTGCTATAGTAAACATTGATAAATAGTTTTTGTAGTAAGATTTTAAAATCGCAATATATTACTTTGCTTGCAGTGTCACAGTACATCGGAATATATTGAATTGTGACCGCTGATGTATGTAAAAGCACTAAGGAAGGTATTATTTATTAATAAAATTTAAAATTAGAGTAAAAAAAGTAAACTTGTACTCACTTCTAATCATTTTCTCTAGCACACAGTACCATTCACGCTCCGGCTCTTTGTGGAAAAAGATCAAATAAATAAACATTACTCATTACCCGCTCTGTAATGTTGGCAGCAAACATCAAATAAAACATAATGATAAACATATTTTATAACATGCCAATTTTCAGAAATGTTTGATAATTAACATATTTCAGCATTAGAAAGTCTAAAGATACTTAAGTCTAAATATACTGTGTGCTAAAGGGAGACAGCATGAATATTAACGTTATTCATCAAATGATTAATGTAATGTTTTTTATTCTAAAACAAGTTAAAGACACGTTACAGTTTCTAATCCAAACTCTTCTGAAACGTTTCTCGCCTTATAGTCACTACAGCTATAAACTCCTAAAACATTTCTGTTTGTATCATGAAACATTTAGATGCTATAAATAACTTCTTGTGCCACTAATAATTATTATACTAATTATAAAATAACTAATTATTTGAAAATAGTTAAGAAATTATTGATTAATGTTTTGGACTTACCCTGTTATCAGAGTGATGTGTCGCAGTTGAAGATGTTGTGGCGGGGTGTAGCGCTGGGTAAAGTTGAGAGTTAATGGAACCAGTGCTTTTAGTGTGGAGCCGGTAAACACAGCACATCTCCAGCTCCTCTGGCTCATCGTAACGTTCCTCAGCTGATGTGGGTTCAGGAAGCTCTCCTGGGTTTCCATGTTGATCCAGTACAGTCCGTGTGTCCGGCAGGTGATGAGATACTTCACATCGTAAGGTGGCGCTGTCTCCCTCGGTTAGCTGCTCAGGGTCAGTATGAACTGTGGAACAGAGAGAGTTCAGGTGGTGCTGTGTGGAATGTTAGTACTGACCGTTTGAAGGGTCAGGTATTAAAGTAAGGATTAATAGTAATGAGCTGTTCGGTTACCTCTCACCACCACCAGATCAAACACAGTCCTACGTAGAGATGAACTGTGAGCACGTCGACATTCGTATCTCCCCGAGTCGCCCCACTGTATGTTGAGATGGTTAAAGAAAAGTCATTGTTGTTATTGCTGACCCGGAGCCGGTCTCTGAAGTGAGCAGTGTCCAGTCTGAGGGAGGTGTGTTGATCTGATTGGTGGGATCTCCAGTACCAGGTGGCCTGTATTGATGTAGAGATCAGATCTTTACAGAAGAGGAAGACTGAATCTCCCTCACTGGCTCGAAACAGAACTGATGTATCATTTGATGATGCTGAAATAAACATAAACATCATCATCATTATTATCATCATTATTATTATTATTATTATTATCATCATTATTATTATTATTATTATTATTATAAATATGTAAGTAGCTATATAACTTGTTTACCAGGTTTCAGTTCCAGCTGTATGTGTTGATTGTTACAGTCATACTGTTCCTGATTCTGATTCTGAAAGTCTTTTATAAGAAGATAATCTGTTGAGTTTAATCTGATTGTGTTGCTGAACTATTCATCCAGCGAGACGGTCCAGCACTGGAGGAGCAGCTAAAGGAAACATCACTCCCTGGAAGAACTTCAATTAACTTTGCTGAAGAGAGACAGAAATGAGTTTAAGAGTCAGATTATTTAAAAAATATTTGATGTTGGATGTTTATTAATTAATGATGATTATGTGAAGGTTTTTAGAATTATAGTTTTACTGAAACTATAATTATTATTATAATTATACATATAAACAGTTTTGTAGAACAGAATCTAAAATTAGTCCAGCTGTGAGAAAAACAGTAGAAGTGTTTTCTGTGATGTTCTTCTAAATATGGTTAGTAATGAGAAAAGTTCTGAGTGCTGACGGTTTTTGGTTCTGAATGTGGAGAAAAGCTGATTTCAATGAACAACATGATCTGAAAAACTAAAAACGCATCATTTCAGCCTTTAGAGTTTTAATTAAATAAGAATAAATATGACTTACACACTCGTTCTGACTCAGTAAAGAGTAGTAAACTCACCAGAGGAGCCTGTAGATTCTCCAACACACACAATCAAACAGAGTAAGATCTTCACAGACATTCTAAAGATCCTGCAGTTTCAGGAACAGCAGTCTTCTGGTTCCTCTTGCTAACTGTGTGTAGTATATTTATAGCACCTTCTCTGGTGTTTCAGCGTATGTGGGTTTCACACCTCTGTAGTGTCTTCACAGGTCATGTGACTCAGAAGTGTCTCATGTTTAATAAAGGTCTGAATCTGTCCTCCTAATTTCTGTTCTTCAATCGTTTCCCTTCATTTCTGAATTCTGTTTTTATTATTTATTATTTCATACCTTCACATTTAATACATTCATGCTGTGACACACAGCCATTTCATTGAGGACTAAATGATCTGTCGTGTCCAAATAGGACAATTTCTGTCTTGGTCTCATTTAAATCAAAAAAATTAAAAGCCACTCAATAAAGTAGCCAAAGAGGTAGCATCCTGCTTCTTCAAAGGTAGATAAATCTGGGTATCGTCATATACACACACTAGTGAACATACACACTAGAGGGCAGTAAGACACATACACACACACCACTAGTGAACATACACACTTGGGGGCAGTGAAACACACCACATATATACACACTAGTGAACATACACAGTAGGGCACAGTGAAACACCCACATATACACACACAGTGAATGTACACACTAGGGCTCAGTGAAACATCCACATATACACACCAGCCAGTGAACAAGCACACTAGGGGGCAGTGAAGCACCCACATATACACACACCAGTGAACATACACACTAGAGGGCAGTGAAACACCCACATATACACACACTAGTAAACACACACACTAGAGGGCAGTGAAACACCCACATATACACACACCAGTGAACACACACATAAGTGGGCAGTAAAACACCCACATATACACACACTAGTGAACATGCACACTAGGGGCAGTGAAACATCCACATATATACACACTAGTGAACGTACGCAGTAGGGCTCAGTGAAACACCCACATATACAAACACTAGTAAACATACACACTAGGGGGCAGTGAAACACCCACATATACACACACTAGTGAACATACACACTAGGGGGCAGTGAAACACCCACATATACACACACTAGTGAACATGCACACTAGAGGGCAGTGGAACACACACTAGTAAACATACACACTAGAGGGCAGTGAAACACCCACATATGCACATACTAGTGAACATACACACTAGGGGGCAGTGAAACACCCACATATACACATACTAGTGAACACACATATACACACGCTAGTGAACATACACACTAAGGGGGAGTGAAACACCCACATATACACACTCTAGGTAACATGCACAATAGAGGGCAGTGAAACACCCACATATACACATACTAGTGAACATACACACTAGGGGGCAGTGAAACACCCACATATACACATACTAGTGAACGCACACATATACGCACACTAGTGAACATACACACTAAGGGGCAGTGAAACACCCACATATACACATACAAGTGCACGCACACATATACACACACTAGTGAACATACACACTAAGGGGCAGTGAAACACCCACATATACACACTCTAGTAAACATACACACTAGGGGGCAGTGAAACACCCACATATACACATACTAGTGAACGCACACATATACGCACACTAGTGAACACACACACACTAGGGGGCAGTGAAACACCCACATATACACATACTATGCTGTGCACGCACACATATACGCACACTAGTGAACATACACACTAAGGGGCAGTGAAACACCCACATATACACACACTAGTGAACCACACACATAAGTGGCAGTAAAACACATATACACACACTAGTGAACATACACACTAAGGGGCAGTGAAACACACCCACATATACACACTCTAGTAAACATACACACTAGGGGGCAGTGAAACACCCACATATACACATACTAGTGAACGCACACATATACGCACACTAGTGAACATACACACTAAGGGGCAGTGAAACACCCACATATACACATACTAGTGCACGCAACACATATACGCACACTAGTGAACATACACACTAAGGGGCAGTGAAACACCCACATATACACTCACTAGTGAACACACACATAAGTGGGGCAGTAAAACACATATACACACACTAGTGAACATACACACTAAGGGGCAGTGAAACACCCACATATACACACACTAGTAAACATACACACTAGGGGGCAGTGAAACACCCACATATACACATACTAGTGAACGCACACATATACGCACACTAGTGAACATACACACTAAGGGGCAGTGAAACACCCACATATACACATACTAGTGCACGCACACATATACGCACACTAGTGAACATACACACTAAGGGGCAGTGAAACACCCACATATACACACACTAGTGAACACACACATAAGTGAGCAGTAAAACACATATACACACACAAGTAAACATACACACTAAGGGGCAGTGAAACACCCACATATACACACTTACTTGTGAACATACACAATAGGAAGCAGTGAAACACACACATATACACACACTAGTGAATACACACTCTAGGGGGCAGTGAAAGACCCATATATACACACACTAGTGAATACACACTCTAGGAGGCAGTGAAAGACCCACATATACACACACTAGTGAACATACACACTAGGGGCAGTGAAAGACCCACATACACACACACACAAGTAAACATACACACTTGGGGGCAGTGAAACACCCACATATATACACACTAGTGAACATACACAGTAGGGCACAGTGAAACACCCACATATTCACACACTAGTAAACATACACACTAGAGGGCAGTGAAACACCCACATATATACACACTAGTGAACATACACAGTAGGGCACAGTGAAACACCCACATATACACACACTAGTAAACATACACACTAGAGGGCAGTGAAACACCCACATATATACACACTAGTGAACATACACAGTAGGGCACAGTGAAACACCCACATATACACACACTAGTAAACATACACACTAGAGGGCAGTGAAACACCCACATATACACATACTATTTGGAATGTGAGATGTAAGACCAGTGAGGAGATAATAATATAACACACTCGGCATATCATCAGGGTCCAAACAAAAACATGTATCTCCATTTAGATGGATTTTGTTTCTCATTACATCTAGGCCTGGAAAATACTTCGATATCGGTATTTACCGCGATATGTTTTAATAATGGCGATATAATTTTTGCGGTATTTAGATATGTATTATTTACGGCAGGGTAGCCGCAGAATCACCCCTAATGGCCTGTCAGTATGTTGCAATTGTTCCTTTCACCTGACGGTGGCAGCAGAACATAAATGCATAGTATGTTTCACCCCTGTGTTAGCAGGGTGGAGTTAAATAGTTCAGGCTGATTTAAGGCTGGTTTATTCTTCCTCTACGTGCGGAAATGTCTACGTGTTTCAAGCCATCAAAACCGTCACTGCCATGTTCATTCTCTGCGTCATCACCATTTACATGGTTGCTGAGCAACGCTTCCAGTAGAACGGCAGTTCGGAGTAAATCAAACATGGCGACGCTGGATGAGCTCGTAGTTCTGTATTTACTTCGAAAACAAAGAAAAACAAGCGGCTAAGATACATCATAGTTAAAATTTCTAACCAACTCGCACAACCAAAACAAAACAAACAAAAACAAAAAAAAACACCCCGTTTCTTCTTCGCTGTGTTCGTATGGAAATGGTGCTGTCTTGCACTGCCCCCATGGTCTGCAGCGGTATTGCTCCGTCCTGTCCATATCTGTACAAAATAAACACAGAAGGTGCGTCCGAGATCGCCTACTAGTCAGAAGGTACTAGATAGAGTCAGTACGTACTAGATTAGAGTCAGTATGTACTACATTAGAGTCAGTATTTACTAGATTAGAGTCAGTATGTACTAGATTAGAGTCAGTACGTACTAGATTAGAGTCAGTATGTACTACACTAGAGTCAGTATTTACTAAATTAGAGTCAGTATGTACTAGATTAGAGTCAGTACGTACTAGATTAGAGTCAGTATGTACTACATTAGAGTCAGTATTTACTAGATTAGAGTCAGTACGTACTAGATTAGAGTCAGTAGTTAGTAGGTGAGTTTCAGTACCACACAATCTCAGAAGCACTACGTCCACCATATAACCAGCGTCCTGTAACGCAAGACGTCAGACCACCACCGTAAAAGTCCTGCTATTCATTTAAAAGCTCGTTTACTGACAGATTTAGATCTTTTAGTGACTCTGATCTGTGTTTTTATCTGACTATGTATCAGACGGTGTGAAGCTGTAGCTCAGAGACATACTAGCCGTGCTCGCCTGATTTACTACTGAGTATTTAGACATAGTAGCCGTGCTCGCCTACTGATTTACTACTGAGTATTCAGACATACTAGCCGTGCTCGCCTACTGATTTACTACTGAGTATTCAGATATATTAGCCACGCTCGCCTACTGATTTACTACTGAGTATTCAGACATACTAGCCAACGCTCGCCTGATTTACTACTGAGTATTCAGACATACTAGCCACGTTCGCCTACTAATTTACTATTGAGTATTCAGACATACTAGCCACACTCGCCTACTGATTTACTACTGAGTATTCAGACATACTAGCCACACTCGCCTACTGATTTACTACTGAGTATTCAGACATACTAGCCACACTCGCCTACTGATTTACTACTGAGTATTCAGACATACTAGCCACACTCGCCTACTGATTTACTACTGAGTGTTTAGACATACTAGCCAAGCTTGCCTACTGATTTACTACTGAGTATTCAGACATACTAGCCACACTCTCCTACTGATTTACTACTGAGTATTCAGACATACTAGCCGTGCTCGCCTACTGATTTACTACTGAGTATTCAGATATATTAGCCACGCTCGCCTACTGATTTACTACTGAGTATTCAGACATACTAGCCACGCTCGCCTGATTTACTACTGAGTATTAGACATACTAGCCACGTTCGCCTACTGATTTACTACTGAGTATTTAGACATACTAGCCACACTCGCCTACTGATTTACTACTGAGTATTCAGACATACTAGCCACGCTCGCCTGATTTCACTACTGAGTATTCAGACATACTAGCCACGCTCGCCTACTGATTTACTACTGAGTATTCAGACATACTAGCCACACATCGCCTACTGATTTACTACTGAGTATTCAGACATACTAGCCAAACTCGCCTACTGATTTACTACTGAGTGTTAGACATACTAGCCAAGCTTGCCTACTGATTTACTACTGAGTATTCAGACATACTAGCCACACTCGCCTACTGATTTACTACTGAGTATTCAGACATACTAGCCACGCTCGCCTACTGATTTCACTACTGAGTATTCAGACATACTAGCCACACTCGCCTACTGATTTACTACTGAGTATTCAGACATACTAGCCGCGCTCGCTACTGATTTTACTACTGAGTATTCAGACATACTAGCCACGCTCGCCTGATTTCACTACTGAGTATTCAGACATACTAGCCACACTCGCCTACTGATTTACTACTGAGTATTCAGACATACTAGCCACACTCGCCTACTGATTTACTACTGAGTATTCAGACATACTAGCCACACTCGCCTACTGATTTACTACTGAGTATTCAGACATACTAGCCGTGCTCGCCTACTGATTTACTACTGAGTATTCAGATATATTAGCCACGCTCGCCTACTGATTTACTACTGAGTATTCAGACATACTAGCCGTGCTCGACTACTGATTTACTACTGAGTATTCAGATATATTAGCCACGCTCGCCTACTGATTTACTACTGAGTATTCAGACATACTAGCCGTGCTCGCCTACTGATTTACTACTGAGTATTCAGATATATTAGCCACGCTCGCCTACTGATTTACTACTGAGTATTCAGACATACTAGCCACGCTCGCCTGATTTACTACTGAGTATTTAGACATACTAGCCACGTTCGCCTACTGATTTACTACTGAGTATTTAGACATACTAGCCACACTCGCCTACTGATTTACTACTGAGTATTCAGACATACTAGCCACGCTCGCCTGATTTCACTTACTGAGTATTCAGACATACTAGCCACACTCGCCTACTGATTTACTACTGAGTATTCAGACATACTAGCCGTGCTCGCCTACTGATTTACTACTGAGTATTCAGATATATTAGCCACTGCTCGCCTACATGATTTACTACTGAGTATTCAGACATACTAGCCACGCTCTGGCGCTGATTTACTATTGAGTATTTAGACATACTAGCCACGTTCGCCTACTGAGTTACAGACTGAGTATTTAGACATACTAGCACACGACTCGCCTACTGATTTACTACTGATATTCAGACATTACTAGCCACACTCGCCTACTTGATTTACTACTGAGTGTTTAGACATACTAGCCAAGCTTGCCTACTGATTTACTACTGAGTATTCAGACATACTAGCCACGCTCGCCTACTGATTTACTACTGAGTATTCAGACATACTAGCCACTTTCGCCTACTGATTTACTACTGAGTATTCAGACATACTAGCCACGCTCTGCCTACTGATTTACTACTGAGTATTCAGACATACTAGCCAAGCTTGCCTACTGATTTACTACTGAGTATTCAGACATACTAGCCGCGCTCGTCTACTGATTTACTACTGAGTATTCAGACATAC
The DNA here is from genome assembly GCA_021613375.1 of Megaleporinus macrocephalus. NCBI lineage: Eukaryota > Metazoa > Chordata > Actinopteri > Characiformes > Anostomidae > Megaleporinus > Megaleporinus macrocephalus. The sequence goes on along the minus strand of CM038717.1, from coordinate 2,818,769 downwards.
TAGCCGCGCTCGCCTACTGATTTACTACTGAGTATTCAGACATACTAGCCGCGCTCGCCTACTGATTTACTACTGAGTGTTTTAGACATACTAGCCGCCCTCAACTACTGATTACTACTGAGTATTCAGACATACTTGCCGCACTTGCCTACTGATTTACTACTGAGTGTTTAGACATACTAGCCGCGCTCACCTACTGATTTACTACTGAGTATTCAGACATACTAGCCAAGCTTGCCTACTGATTTCACTACTGAATATTCAGACATACTAGCCACGCTCGCCTACTGATTTACTACTGAGTATTCAGACATACTAGCCGCGCTCGCCTACTGATTTACTACTGAGTATTCAGACATACTAGCCGCGCTCGCCTACTGATTTACTACTGAGTATTCAGACATACTTGCCGCGCTCGCCTACTGATTTACTACTGAGTGTTTAGACATACTACCCCGCTGCTCGCCTACTGATTTCACTACTGAGTATTCAGACATACTTGCCGCGCTCAGCCTACTGATTTACTACTGAGTGTTTAGACATACTACCCGCGCTCCGCCTACTGATTTACTACTGAGTATTCAGACATACTAGCCAAGCTTGCCTACTGATTTACTACTGAATATTCAGACATACTAGCCACGCTCGCCTACTGATTTCACTACTGAGCATTCAGACATACTAGCCAGCTTGCCCTACTGATTTCACTACTGAATATTCAGACATACTAGCCACGCTCCGCCTACTAATTCACTACTGAGTATTCAGACATACTAGCCACACTCGCCTACTGATTTCACTACTGAGTATTCAGACATACTAGCCACGCTCGTCTACTGATTTCACTACTGAGTATTCAGACATACTAGCCCCGCTCTCCTACTGATTTACTACTGAGTATTCCAGACATACTAGCCACGCTCGCCTACTGATTTCACTACTGAGTATTCAGACATACTTAGCCGCGCTCGCCTACTGATTTACTACTGAGTATTCAGACATACTAGCCAAGCTTGCCTACTGATTTAGTACTGAGTATTCAGACATACTATCCGCGCTCGTCTACTGATTTACTACTGAGTATTCAGACATACTAGCCGCGCTCGCCTACTGATTTACTACTGATATTCAGACATACTAGCCGCGCTCGCCTACTGATTTACTACTGAGTGTTTAGACATACTAGCCGCCCTCAACTACTGATTTACTACTGAGTATTCAGACATACTTGCCGCACTTTGCCTACTGATTTACTAGAGTGTTTAGACATACTAGCCGCCCTCAACTACTGATTTACTACTGAGTATTCAGACAAACTTGCCGCACTTGCCTACTGATTTACTACTGAGTGTTTAGACATACTAGCCGCGCTCACCTACTGATTTACTACTGAGTATTCAGACATACTAGCCAAGCTTGCCTACTGATTTCACTACTGAATATTCAGACATACTAGCCACGCTCGCCTACTGATTTACTACTGAGTATTCAGACATACTAGCCGCGCTCGCCTACTGATTTACTACTGAGTATTCAGACATACTAGCCGCGCTCGCCTACTGATTTACTACTGAGTATTCAGACATACTTGCCGCGCACGCCTACTGATTTACTACTGAGTGTTTAGACATACTACCCCGCGCTCGCCTACTGATTTCACTACTGAGTATTCAGACATACTTGCCGCGCTCGCCTACTGATTTACTACTGAGTGTTTTAGACATACTACCCGCTCTCGCCTACTGATTTACTACTGAGTATTCAGACATACTAGCCAAGCTTGCCTACTGATTTACTACTGAATATTCAGACATACTAGCCACGCTCGCCTACTGATTTCACTACTGAGTATTCAGACATACTAGCCAAGCTTGCCTACTGATTTCACTACTGAATATTCAGACATACAAGCCACGCTCGCCTACTAATTCACTACTGAGTATTCAGACATACTAGCCACACTCGCCTACTGATTTCACTACTGAGTATTCAGACATACTAGCCACGCTCGCACTCTACTGATTCACTACTGAGTATTCAGACATACTAGCCGCGCTCTCCTACTGATTTACTACTGAGTATTCAGACATACTAGCCACGCTCGCCTACTGATTTCACTACTGAGTATCAGACATACTAGCCGCGCTCGGCCTACTGATTTACTACTGAGTATTCAGACATACTAGCCGCGCTCGCCCACTGATTTACTACTGAGTGTTTAGACATACTAGCCCGCGCTCACCTACTGATTTCACTACTGAGTATTCAGACATACTAGCCGCGCTCGCCTACTTGATTTACTACTGAGTATTCAGACATACTAGCCGCGCTCGCCTACTGATTTACTACTGAGTATTCAGACATACTAGCCCGCCGCTCGCCTACTGATTTACTACTGAGTGTTTAAACATACTAGCCGCGCTCGCCTACTGATTTCACTACTGAGTATTCAGACATACTAGCCGCGCATCGCCTACTGATTTACAACTGAGTATTCAGACATACTAGCCGCGCTCGCCTACTGATTTACTACTGAGTGTTTAGACATACTAGCCGCGCTCACCTACTGATTTACTACTGAGTATTTAGACATACTAGCCACGTTCGCCTACTGATTTACTACTGAGTATTCAGATATACTAGCCGCGCTCACCTACTAATTTCACTACTGAGTATTCAGACATACTAGCTGCGCTCGCCTACTGATTTACTACTGAGTATTCAGACATACTAGCCGCGCTCACCTACTGATTTACTACTGAGTATTCAGACATACTAGCCGCGCTCACCTACTGATTTACTACTGAGTATTCAGACATACTAGCCACGCTCGCCTACTGATTTACTACTGAGTAGTAGACATACTAGCCGCGCTCACCTACTGATTTACTACTGAGTATTTAGACATACTAGCCACGCTCACCTACTGATTTACTACTGAGTATTCAGACATACTAGCCACACTCGCCTACTGATTTACTACTGAGTATTCAAACATACTAGCCACGCTCGCCTACTGATTCACTACTGAGTATTCAGACATACTAGCCGCGCTCGCCTACTGATTTCACTACTGAGTATTCAGACATACTAGCTGCGCTCGCCTACTGATTTACTACTGAGTATTCAGACATACTAGCCGCGCTCACCTACTGATTTACTACTGAGTATTCAGACATACTAGCCGCGCTCAGCCTACTGATTTACTACTGAGTATTCAGACATACTAGCCGCGCTCACCTACTGATTTACTACTGAGTATTCAGACATACTAGCCACGCTCGCCTACTGATTTACTACTGAGTAGTAGACATACTAGCCGCGCTCACCCTACTGATTTACTACTGAGTATTTAGACATACTAGCCACGTTCACCTACTGATTTACTACTGAGTATTCAGACATACTAGCCGCGCTCACCTACTGATTTACTACGAGTATTCAGACATACTAGCCGCGCTCACCTACTGATTTACTACTGAGTATTCAAACATACTAGCCACGCTCGCCTACTGATTTACTACTGGAGTATTCAGACATACTAGCCACGCTCGCCTACTGATTTACTACTGAGTAGTAGACATACTAGCCGCGCTCGCCTACTGATTTACTACTGAGTAGTAGACATACTAGCCGCGCTCACCTACTGATTTACTACTGAGTATTTAGACATACTAGCCACGCTCGCCTACTGATTTACTACTGAGTATTTAGACATACTAGCCAACGCTCGCCTACTGATTACTACTTAGTGTTCAGACATACTTGCCGCGCTCGCCTACTGATTTACTACTGAGGTATTCAGACATATTAGCCGCGCTCACCTACTGATTTCACTACTGAGTATTCAGACATACTAGCCGCGCTCACCTACTGATTTACTACTAAGTATTCAGACATACTAGCCGCGCTCGCCTACTGAGTCACTACTGAGTATTCAAACATACTAGCCGCGCTCACCTACTGATTTACTACTGAGTATTCAGACATACTACCACGCTCGCCTACTGATTTACTACTGAGTATTCAGACATACTAGCCGCGCTCGCCTACTGATTTCACTACTGAGTATTCAGACATACTAGCCGCGCTCGCCTACTGATTTACTACTGAGTATTCAGACATACTAGCCACGCTCGCCTACTGATTTACTACCGAGTTTTAGACAAGTAGGAGATTTCGGACACACCTAGAGTGCGGACAGAAAGCTCCATGCGTATCCGTATTAAACGCTGAGTATAAATGAGAGTTTAAGCTGTTATTTTTCTGACTGAACTACTGAATTTACAGAACTGCATGCAGTGATGCATATCAATCAGACAACATTTTGTAGTGGGTTGTAACATTTTTACTGCTGCAATTAGAGTAAAATAATATTAATATATTAAATTAAATAATAGTATGGTGTAGGGCCTCCTTTTGTGGCCAATACAGCATCAGTTGGTTTTGGGAATGACGTATACAAGTCCTGCACAGCGGTCAGAGGGATTTAAGCCAATCTTCTTGCAGGACAGTGTCCAGGTCACTACGTGATGCTGGTGGAGGAAAACGTTTCCTGACTCGCTCCTCCAAAACACCCCAAAGTGGTCAATAATATTTAGATCTAGTGACTGTGCAGGCCATGGGAGATGTTCAACTTCACTTTTATGTTCATCAAACCATCTTTCTCCAGTCCTGCTGTGTGTGTTGGTGCATCGTCATCCTGATACAACGGCACCACCTTCAGGATACAATGTTTGAACCATTGGATGAACATGGTCCTCCAGAATGGGTTCGGTAGTCCTTGGCAGTGACGCGCCCATCTAGCACAAGTATTGGGCCAAAACCAAACCATCACTGATCCACCTCCATGCTTCCCCCTGGCATGCAACAGTCTGGGTGGTCTGCTTCTTTGGGGCTTGTCCACAACCGTAACCGGATAGCCATGAAACCTCCCACACTAAAATGACAGGTGTTTCAGTTTCATTGTCTAACCCCTGTATATATATATATATTGCATTTTGATTGCTTATTTGATGGGAATGTCATGTTTCATTTTTGTATATGAAGACTTTTAATGTTCTGTATCCGGGCTGACACACAACTGTTTTAATCTGCTTAATCTGTTTACAAAAGAATAAGAAACTCGGCCTCTGTTGTAATTTAAAGTCAAAGTTTATTTATATTGATAAATTAGATACAGACTTCCATTATAAGGATTCTTGGCAGTTTTTCTGAGGCCTTCAAATTATTTATATCAATATCAGAATTATATCGTATCGAGGGAAATTGAGTATATCGCAATATAAATTTTGGCCAATTTTATCATGAATGGACAAATAGAAATGCTTAAAAATAGCTTAAAAATAAATCTGGTTCCATTGACTTAGGTTGAAAGTAAAGACTGTTTTGGCCTCTCCTGTAAAGTTGGGAAAATGTTATTTTCTGGACAGAGATGATATGTAGGGTTTTACTGAATGTTCCTGTCTAGACTGGCTGGAGGCAAACCAAAGTGTAGGTATAAATCTAACACTGTACTGTAGCTAGGCTGGAAATGGAGAAGATTTAGACTCATTTGAGAGACCACTACTAAACAAAAGTCAAAGACCACCCTGTGGTTAATTTAATACAACAGATGGCCATTCTGTATTACTTATAGTATTGCAGACAGTTATGCCTCATCAACTCAATATAATATCTGAGTGAGGAACAGTGAGCTCACTGTATATAATACACACATATATATACATACACTACTGCTCACTTTAGAATTTCATTTATGCCATTTTTATGCAATTTCACAATTATGTAAGTGTATCAGATTATTTTAAAGAATAAAAATGTTTGTATTAAAGTCTATTTTTGTATAGAGGCTTATTTTACATATAGTCCTATTATCAGTAATTCTCAGTCCTCTGTCTAAATCTCCTGGTACGACCACCAATCCAAGTTAAGGATGTTATTGGACTAATTGGTTGTTAGGACACTCTTGATCAATTGTGATCACAGCTGAAAAACATTCTACTAATAAGTGAGTATAAAAGGGAACAACATTCTAGGTTAGTTTAGTATCTGAAGATCAGCAGTTGATGTCTTGCTGACCGACTCACAATGACCAGAAAGAAACAACTTTCCATTGTTGTGTTAAGGAAGAAGATACTCCATTAAAACATTTCACTGTGATCCCAAACTTTTGAGTGTAGTTTATATAAATCAGATTTCACAGTTTTAGCTAGAATGTGACAAAACTCCAGGGAAATACTTCTTACATTATCTGACACTAGAAGAATAACATCCTGACCAGTAAAATGATCTTATATGTACTTACTGCACCTTATACTTATTCCTCTGATGTTATTAACTTATTTTACATGTTTGTTTTTAACTAGTCTAACTCTTCTCATATTCTATGATGTATAAACTAGTGAGGCTGAACTACACAGAGCCACTTGTGTGAGACGCTAAAGGTACAAAATAAAGATTTACATCATAAATAAAGAGGCTTTTGTGTGATATCTGCTGCTTATGTCCATTTGTCTTTCACATTATTGTTTAGTTTATATTCTCTGAGGAGAAGTTTAATAGTTTGGTTCTTGTTTTTAAAAGTTACTTTATGTAGTTTGTCTCGTTTCTCGGTCCTGAAAAATAGATTGTAAACTAAAAGTTCTCGTTAATGAAATGAACTCTGGGTTGAACTGACTCTACCATTGATCTCTCTGTAACACTTCAAATGTATCACTTTAAATAGTCCTCTCATGTTTTTATATTTTTATTATATAAAATATATATTTTTATATTTTTTATATTTAATTATTTACAGAAACAGAGGTAGAGGTGAGAGAACTGCTGCTGTCCAGGCGTCAGAGAGCGAGTGTGGCTGCAGGAGATGTGGAGCTGAGAGAGGAGAGCACAGACTGTTTACTGTCTCTCATAGAACAACACATAAGCACTGCGCTGCCTCCTCTTCAGCACTCGCTCCTCCTCCATCACGGTGACTCGCTCGTCATCGTACGACAGCCAGCACGAGTCCGACTTACTGAAGCAGTCGCTCACATAGTGTCCTGAGAGAGAGAGAGAGAGAGAGAGAGAGAGAGAGAGAGAGAGAGAGAGAGAGAGAGAGAGAGAGAGAGAGAGAGAGAGAGAGAGAGAGAGAGAGAGAGAGAGAGAGAGAGTGAGAGCCCAGTACTGTAAGATTCTATATTATACTATATAAGCTCCATTAGAACTCTAATATAAACATTATTAATCTGATTGTACAGTGTTTGAATGTGCAGCTGGGTTTTATAGTGTGTCTGTGATCTTACCAGACTGTGAACTGTGTCCAATATGGTTCAGCACACTGACCAGCGAGTATCTGAACACAGAGTCACCCTAAAAAACAGAGACAGCAGTCATTCTACACGTCTACACACATACTAATCTCCTCCTTTCTATCAGCTTCATCCTGTACACTTCTCTAATTCTCCTCTACTGTATTCCTGTCATTCTCCACAGCGTTACTGCTTTCTTTCAGTCTCTCTCTCTCTCTTTAGCCTCACCAGTTCATTTCTCTCTGTCTGGTCTCTCCTCTGACTTTCTGTCTTCTAGATTATGAGGGAA
>CM038717.1:2803691-2808691 GCA_021613375.1 Megaleporinus macrocephalus | reverse complement strand
ATCCAGTCGCCCAGCTGGTCGGAGAGCTGGTTGCAGAACGTCTCAGCTTGAAACAGACACTGCAGACTGGGCATTGACGTAGCAGCTGTTTCCCAGATTCATAAACCTACACACATTCCACACATACCAGTGAGCGGAGGTTCTCATACAGTAGCAGCTCCTCAGAATTATTAAACACTAGAGTGACGTACCCGCTGCTCATCAGCTGCTGCTCTCTGATGGGGGACAGAGTGACTGTGGGAGCTTTAGCTCCTTCAGCTAGAGCCTCCAATCTCTCCACCTGTCCCGCACATACAGGAGACCCACCACGCTTCTTCTGGACCACAGCAGCCCTGAGAGAGAGATAGATAGAGAGAGAGAGAGAGAGAGAGAGAGAGAGATAGAGAGATAGAGAGAGAGAGAGAGAGAGAGAGAGAGAGAGGTTCAGTTAGCTGTGTCTGTGTTTGAGCTGCTCTCAGTTTCTGTGTATGTGGATCCTAATGATGTTCAGGTCTTCATCACTAGATGGAGGTCAGGTTGATGTAGCACTCTCACCTGTCCAGGGACGCTGTGGACGGCAGCTCCATTTGACTGACCACTCTGGTTCCCTCAGCCCTCGTCAGGATCTTCACAATGGTCTCGTTGGTTTACCATGGAGATCTCATTGACGTTAGTGCTGGTCACCTGGGTCTCGGTGGGCTCCGTGGAGATCTCTGGAATGGAAATACTTGAAGAGATCTCCGGAACTGTGTTTCGTGGGTGAAATCTCCGGAATGGCTGCCATGGAGATTTCACCAGACCCCATGGAAGGACCTCTGGTTGCTGCAGAGGTCTCAGCAACAGTGGTCTCCGTTTCCATGGTGGTCGCTTCTGCATCCTTCCCTGCTGTGGAGACTGCATTGGAAACCACCTCTGATTGTCCCTGTGGTTTCCGTGGAGATCTCGGGAACTGTTTGTCCCGGTGACCTGGCTGAGCTCTGGACTCTTGGTGTTTGTCTCTGAGCTCCTGTGAAAACAGAGGAAGTCTGTTAGTTACAGAACTCATGTACATTCATATGGTTTCTATGACGACACACTAAACAAGTTCACAGACTCAAATACAGATTCACTCCAACTAACTAGCATAGCTAACTAAATAGTATGAGGGCGGAGCTTATTTACAGAGAGGGTCATTTTGTTTGATCTATGTTGCTTCTGTGAGATTGTCACCGCTGTAAACCAACCAATCAGAGCAGAGCTCATTTAATTATTCATAATTTCACATTTTCATTGTAGGATCAGATCAAAGAGAGTAAATGGTGTAAAAGCTGCATCTGGGTGACCAAAATCACACGTACCTTCTACGTAGAACAATTTAAAAACTGAATCAATTCATTTATGGCTCCTTTAATGCACCACTGGTTTTATTTATCGACCCTCTAAAGATCCTCGTAACCCATTTTAGGTTTTCCAGTTTTACTGAAGTGTGAAACTCTTTAATTACCTTTCAGTCTCTCCGACAGTCTCTGGCTCCACAACTGCAGGATGAACTTTATTCCTCTGTTGATCAAACACACAGAAAAGATCAGATCAGATCAGATCAATAAATACACTATAATTCAGCACCAACACCACCGACTTATTACTGGGTCATTCTACTGAAGCAGGTTTACTACAAAGGTGTGAAAAGAATGATATGTGATTATTTAAAGTTTGATCTTTTCCTCTAAAGTGAGCGTGTGTCAGTAAGAGCTCGTACTCGTCTGCAGAAGCAGCACGGAAAGCAGAACATGGTGTTCGGCGGTGCAGATCAATCTGAACGCAGTAGATGAGAATGTTCTGCTGTCGTTTCTTCTCGTAGCTGAAGAAAGACTGAGACCTGCGACACTTTACAACTGGTAATAAATGACGCGGCCGTGACGAAGCGCGGTGACGTCATAATGGATCAGAACGCGCCGCGGCTCTAAAACCACGCACCGTCTGCGAGAATCAGAGGTATTCCAGCGTTTGAGTCAGAAATAATAAAACTCCTCACTCGGTTTTAGTCTGAACTCTGCTGGAGTCACTCGGAGGACTGGAGAAGGAGCTAGCACAGCGAGCTAACTCTCTTAATACTTTATAAGATTATTAACCTGAACTTCACCAAAAACACGAAGAGTTTCTCTCTCAGGAATAAATCAGCGTTTATTTCTCTCACAGTTCAGCGGTGTTACGTTTTTTGGGGTTTATTAGAGAGAAACTACAGAAACATGCTAGTTTTAGCTACCAGCTATGTTCTTTATTTCTGACTCGGGCCAAAACCGCCGGACTCCTTTCAGTACAGTCTACTGTTTAACTGGCGGATTGATCTCATATCGTGACAAGCGGGAACAAGTGCAGCTCATTAAAATAGACCTTCACACAGAATCAGTCCGGACACGTACCTGGACATCAGCAGCTTCCAGCACAGGTAACATTTAAAGGTGGAGCTGAAGCTGCAGCGCTGAATTTCTTCATGTGGAGAGAAATATTCTTATTCAGCGATTATATTACAGATTTACACTGCTTACACTTCTGGGTGCTTGTGTTGTGTAACGGCTCCCCCTGCTGGTCACCACGGGGAGCGTCTGTATACAAACATACTGACATATATCACATATTAACATATAACACTAATACACACACACACACACACACACACACACACACACACACACATAAATATACACACAGTCTTTCTGGATTAGCAGAGCTGCAGTGGAAAAAGTAGACAGTCTCAATACCTCAGTACCATCTTGCAGGACCTGTCACGGTCCAACCACATCAGCTCCCTGGAGAAGAAGCCTGTCAGCGTCTCTACCACATCAGACCCCTCAGGGACTTCAGACTGCCCTCCAAGGTCCTGCAGAACTTCTACACCCGCACCATGGAAGGCATCTTCACTGGGAACATCACAGCCTGGTATGGAAGCACCAAGCAGGACAGACGGGATCTACAGAGAGTGTTAGCGGAGTGCATCATTCGGTCTGAGCTTCCTGACCTGCTGACCATCTACTATACACGGTGCTGGACCACGGCCAGGAAGATTGTGTAAAACCTCAGCCATACCATCAAGGAACTCTTCACAGTGTTGAAGGTGAACACAGAGAGGATGAGGAGGAGCTTCTTCCCACAGGCCATACGGGGTCCGAACCAGGGTAGCACCTGGGACCACCTTCCACTTACACACACACACACACAGTAAATTTAAATTTCTGCATATTTTTACTTTAATTTCTATTTATTTCCTTCTTATTATCACAATGTTTACTATATTTAGTGTCATATTTATTATTAATTCATATTAATATTTCAATATAATACTTTATAATATAATTGTTTATGTAAGCTGCAGTCATCAAAGCTTTTCGCTGCTAGTGTATAACTTTGTATTTGACAAATAAACCTTGACACACACACAGATACACACACACCACCATCAACAGCATCATGTGGCTGTTACTGCAGTGCTGAGAATGATCCACCCTATATCTGCTGTGTGGGGGTCCTGTGGTGGTCAGAGTAACAAAGCATACAGAACAACAGGTGAACTACAGTCTGTAATTATAATCAGTGATGTCTTAATAAAATAGTTGATTAATTAATCAACTGTATTAATTCATTAAATACCAATAAATAATAATGGTACTATAATAACAGTTACATTTAAATACATTCATAAATCTGGGTCATGGGCATAATGTCAGTGTGTCTACTGTTCTTTATTTTCCCCCAAAATAATGTAATAAATATATAATATTTATCAAATTATTCAATATTATTTTTATGTAAAACAATTTTCTGTGCAACCATCTAAAATCCATTCCAGCTTCTTTTAGCCTTTAAAAATCTAAAAGTGTCAGGTGGTGCAACCGTCTAACCAACTATATGAAAAAAGGTGGACAAACCCAACCTGGAATTAGCAGCTACACTTGTTTTGGGATCTGTTACTAACCAAAACAAAAACAACAACCGATAGTCGTCCACCGTTTCCCATATAGTTTCATATGTAAATAAATGGATAAATGACAAATACCTTTTCGAAGAGACATTATGTTCATATATATTTAATTTTATATCTGTGTGTGTTTAAATCTTAAACATAGTTTGTGTTATCAAAGCTTTTAATGTCCTGTTTCAGTTATTAAAGCTGGTCTGGTTGCACCATTTGATTTACTGGTTGTGCCGCCTGACTTTGCAGACGGATTTTTTAGTTAACAGGCATCGATTTAGACACCTGTTGTAGTCTTTCAACTGGAGTTCATCCTTAATTTCTTTAATTAAATGAACATTATTTAAATTTTTGTGTATTCTTATTTTGCTGAGGATGTTGTACCACCTGACACGATAAACAAAGCCATTCTAACCAAAATCACAAAAAGTGACAAATAAAGGTCACTTGGGGTCTTTTTTATGATGCAATACTCTTTTAGATTTTGGAGGCTAAAAAAAGCTAAAATGAGAAACATGAAACAAGAATAAATAAAAACACTGTTTCTGTATGTAGTTTGAGAGACTATAAAGGATTAATCATCAATGTTTCTTTCGGGGTTTTTTTTCTGGAACTTTAAATTATTTGTTTGAATTAAATAAACAAGATAAAATATTGTAAAATTACTCAATTCATACATTTATTAATGAAAAATAATCGCAAGAAACTTTTCTTCACACAATGTAGTCCGTTAACAGTTAGCACTGTTGCTACGGAACATGAGGGCGGCGGTTGCTACAATAATGTGGTTTAAAACTAAATATCTGTGTCTGTTCTGGTTTTTACTTCAGGAGAAATGCAGAGATTTTATCCTCCGTCTAAATGGACTCTTAATCTAAAAAAGGAGCTCCAGAAAGTTCAAGTTATAAAAGTCTGAGTCTGTGTTTTTAGCCTTTAGCTCAAGAGGCTGTTCAGTCAGTTCGTTAGCATTAGCATTAGCGCTGCGTTTCTCCTCTGATGCTGTTTTGTGAGTTTTTGAATAAAAAGGTGAGAAAAATGTGAAACTTCATCTTTCAGTTAATAATTATATGCG
>CM038717.1:2791691-2802691 GCA_021613375.1 Megaleporinus macrocephalus | reverse complement strand
TCTAAACCATAACCATTAATATCTGGACGGGTCTTTCAGTTCTAACAGCATGTGTGACTCTGCAGTAGCTCTGCATGGACTGATCAGTGTTTGTACTGTTCTGCTCTACTGGATCACTTCCTGTCTGAGACGCTGAGCTTCCTAAACTCTTCAATGTTTCAGTAAAGTTCTCAGTGGACGGTGGAAGATCTAGGAGGAGGAACAGAGGGAGAGAGCTTCCTTCACATTAGCTGTTGTTTATTATTAAGTTTGCTAGCTTGTTAGTCAGCTAGCTAGCTAACTGCTGTATGTGAAATGTACAGAGCAGAGACTTCCTGTTCTTCAGAGCAGAGACTTCCTGTTCTTCGTGTCTCTAAAGAGGAACAGAGTTTGAAGTGGTTGAAGCTCCATCTGTGATCTTCACTCGTGTCCTGCATGTCTCAGTTCTTTTTTATTTACTGCAGCAGAATCTTTGTACCTGAACAGGATTATTTTCAGGAGTGTGTTGCTCCTCGTCTCCACACAAGTTCAACACTGGCGCCCCCCAAAGCTTCCCGTGATTGGCTACAGAACTTCACTTGTTGCTAGGTTATGGATAAACTAAGCGGCGCAGCTCAGCTCCCTAGCGTTACAGCACCATTTAATACTAAATGATCAGTTCTGTGATTGAGTTTTCCTTATTTAATATATTAAAATAGGATGGCGAAGTCAAGTTGCAAGTCTTTAGTGATGTTGTCAAGTCACAACATTGTCTGCCATTCAGACTTTAAGTACTGTTTGTGACTCTGACCTGCTTTTTAACATGTCGTCTAAATCTGAACTCGGATGGTGTCCAGCTGGAACTCGGAGACGATGAGGAATTTAATCATTTTTACCTCAGAAGCAATCTAAATACCACTAACCTCTGTAGTAGCAGTTCCCTACATACACACATATCTTAATGGATACAGAGTCACAGTCGTACTGGAACAGAACAGGATTCTTCTCCTGACCTGTTGCCACAAAGCAACTATACAGGGTGAGTCAAAAGTCTCAGGACACCATTTTATTTCAGAAGTGAAAGGGAAACTGACATATCTGAACACCCCCAGCAAGTAAAGGGTGGGGGTGGTTAGCTTTTAGGCTATGTCCCGAACATGGCCACCATCTTAAAAGCGGCCATATTGGATCAAGGGCAAGTTTTTCCAATGGGAAGGTGGCCGTTTCGCAGATCAAAGAAGATCAGAACTGTCTCAGAAATTGATTGATGCAATCAGATTTGTAACATCTCTTGTGGGTTAAACGTTATCAACATAAAAAAAACAACCACATTAAACAACATTTTGAGTGTGCTGTCTCTGGTGCTGAACTGTAGTATTAGCATTTATCCTTTAAAATAGCCACCGATCATCATTATCCCTCCTCCACCAAACCGCTGACACTATTCATTCCGTTCAGTAACATTCTTCTGGCATCCGCCCAATTCCAGATTTATCCATCAGACTGCCAGATAGTGACCTGATCCACCACTCCAGAGAACACGTTCCCTCTGCTCCAGAGTCCACTGATGATGATGATCACAAAGTTCAAGTAACTTACAGAATTTAGAATTTAAAACTATTTGGCAGTTGTGTTTGCACACAGATAAATTTGACCTGCATGTTTAACCCATGCACTGAAACACGTATTTACACACACACTAGTAAACACACACATTAGGGGGCAGTGCAACACCAAAATACACACACTAATGAACATGCACACACACTATGGGGCAGTGAAACACCCACATACACACACACTAGTGTACACACACAATGCAGGGTAGTAAAACACCCCCACATACACCAGCACACTAGTGTACACACACACTAGTGGGCAGTGGAACACCCACATACACACACACTAGTAAACACACACACTAAGAGGCAGTAAAACACCCACATACACACACTAGTGGACATGCACACACACTATGGGGCAGTGAAACACTCACATACACACACTAGTGGACATGCACACACGCTATGGGGCAGTGAAACACTCACATACACACACTAGTGGACATGCACACACACTATGGGGCAGTGAAACACTCACATACACATGGTCATAAGACTGGTTTTCTGACCTCCAGCTCATGATGGCCCGTTAGCTGGGCGTATCACCGAGAACATCGGGCTCACTGTAAACAGGGCACATTATACTTTCTGACCTTTAACTTTCACGAGGCAGCTTCATTCTTCTGCAGCAGCGTTCAGACATTTCTTTCTGAATCTCTCTAGCGGTTGTGATGAGCTTCTCTTTCATTGTACAGAAACATCAGCGCGAGTGTTTATGAGGTCTTGGCCGTGTGAAATGATGGTGAATGTTAAATTGAATTGATAGAAGTGACGCATGATTTTTTGCCCATTCATCCAGAAGAGCACGTGTGAGATGCTGATGTTGGACAAGAAGCTCACAGTCTCTGTTTTTGGATGGGGTCAGGACTGTCTGTGGGTCAGTCCAGTTCTTCTACACCAAAGCTCACCCAACCAGCCTGTATGGGGCTGCTCTGTGCACTGGCACACAGTCAGTTATGCTGGAACAGAAAAGGTTCTTCTCCAAACTGTTCCCACAAAGTTGGAAGTTTTAAGCTTTAAGCTTTAAGATTTCCCTTCACTGGAACTGAGGGTCTTCGGCCCACTCCTGAAAAACACCCCCATAGCATCATCATCATCCCTCCTCCACCAAACTTTACAGTCACTGTGCAGCTAGGCAGGTAACGTTCTACTGGTGTTCTCCAAACCCAGACTCGTCCATCAGGCTCTTAGATAGAGAAACGTAATTGGTCTCTCCAGAGAACACGTGTGGAGCTTTACTCCATACGAGCATTGTGCTGGTGATGTGAGGCTTGTGTGCAGCTGCTCAGACGTAAAGCTCCACCGAGTTGGTTCTGATGTTGAAGCCAGAGGAGTCTGAACTCTGCAGTGACTGGTCAGCAGAGTGTTGGAGACTTTTACACACTATGCTCAGCACTCAAGCATAGAGTCCCCGCTCTGTAACTTTACCTGCTTTGACACTTCATGACTGAGTTACTGTGATTCCTAAACACTGCCACTATTCAATCAAACTCTCACAGCTGATGGTGAAAATCTAGGAGGGACCACACTGGAGTTCAGCAGCTCTTTAGAACTTCACACTCTTTTACTGATGCGTGTAAAGACAGACTGCAAGGTTAGCTGCTTGATTACATACACCTGTAGTAATGAGACTGAATAAAACACCTGAATGTCCCAATACTTTTGTCCATATAGTGTATTCCTTGTTACAGCCAAAAGAGGTTTAGAAGGTAGAGCAGAATGTGGGATTCTGGGAGCTGTAGTCCTGAAGAGACAGGCGTTAAGGGGGGTGGGGATCGGAACGCAGAACGATTATAATGAAACAATTACAGCCTCATCAGGAGCGCTGCACAGCTCTGAATACTAATACAGACACAGCCAGCCACCCCACTCTAACAGAGAGAGAGAGAGAGAGAGAGAGAGAGAGAGATAGAGAGATAGAGAGAAGTGAGCTAGAGAGAGGGAAAGGGAGGAAGAGGGAAAGGGTAAGAAAGAGAGACAAAGAGAGAGAGAGAGTGAGGGAGAGAGAGCAAGAGAGAGAGTGAGAGAGAGCAGAGAGAGATAGGAAGTGATAAAAGGAGAGAGAGGGAGAGTTAGAAAAAGAAAGAGAGAGAGAGAGCAGAGAGAGGGGCAGAGAGAGGGAAAGAGAATAAGGGAATTAGAGAAGGAAAGAGAGAGAGATGGAAAAAGATAGAGAGAAGAAGAGAGAGAGGTAAAGAGAAAGAGGAAGAGTGAAAGAAAGAGAGGAGAGACAGTGAGGGAGAGAAACAGTGAGAAAAGGTGAAATGAGGAGAAGTGACTGGAACTGAGACTGTATTTACTGCTCAGTCAAAGACCACATCATCAAAACACTGCAGTTAAAACCAGCATCTCCTTTAAGACCCAGTAGTACTGCTACTGCTAGAGTTAACTAAACTGTAACTTCTAATGATTACTTTAACTGTAAACAGTAAATTCTAATGATTTAAACTGCAAACTGTAACTTCTAATGGTTCAGACTCTAAACTGTAACTTCTAATGATTACTTCAACTGTAAACGGTAAATTCTAATGATTTAAACTCCAAACTGTAACTTCTAATGATTTAGACTCTAAACTGTAATTTCTAATGATTACTTAAATTCTAAACTGTAACTTCTAATGATTTAGATTCTAAACTGTAATTTCTAATGATTACTTAAACTGTAAACTCTGTAACTTCTAAAGATTTAGACTCTAAACTGTAACTTCTAATGATTACTTAAACTGTAAACAGTAAAGTCTAATGATTACTTAAATTCTAAACTGTAACTTCTAATGATCTAGACTCTAAACTGTAACTTCTAATCATTACTTAAACTGAAAACAGTAAATTCTAATGATTACTTAAACTGTAAACTCTGTAACTTCTAATGATTTAGACTCTAAACTGTAACTTCTAATGATTACTTAACGTGTAAACAGTAAATTCTAATGATTTCAACTCCAAACTGTAACTTCTAAGGATTTAGACTCTAAACTGTAACTTCTAATGATTACTTCAAGTGTAAACAGTAAATTCTAATGATTTAAACTCCAAACTGTAACTTCTAATGATTACTTAAATTCTAAACTGTAACTTCTAATGAGTTAGACTCTAAACTGTAATTTCTGATGATTACTTAAACTGTAAACTTTGTAATTTCCAATGATTTAAACTCTAAACTGTAACTTCTAATAATTACTTCAACTGTAAACAGTAAATTCTAATGATTTAAACTCCAAACTGTAACTTGTAATGATTTAGATTCTAAACTGTAACTTCTAATGATTACTTAAATTCTAAACTGTAACTTCTAATGATTTAGACTCTAAACTGTAACTTCTAATGATTACTTCAACTGTAAACAGAAACTTCTAATGATTCAGACTCTAAACTGTAACTTCTAATGATTACTTAAACTGTAAACAGTAAATTCTAATGATTTAAACTCCAAACTGTAACTTCTAATGATTTCGATTCTAGACTGTAACTTCTAATGAATACATCAACTCTAAACTCTAACTTCTAATGACTTATACTCTAAACTGTAACTTCTTATGATTTAAACTCTAAACAGGGACTTCTAATGATTTAGACTCCAAACTGTAACTTCTAATGATTTAAACTCTAAGCTAACTTTAATTATTTAATCTCTAAACTGTAACTTCTAATGATAATTTAAACTCTAAACTGTAACATTTAATGACTTAGGCTCTAAACTGTAACTTATAATGATTTAGACTCTAAACTGTAACATCTAATAATTACTTCAACTGTAAACAGTAACTTCTAATGATTCAGACTCTAAACTGTAACTTCTAATGATTTAGACTCTAAACTATGACTTCTAATGATTACTTAAACTGTAAACAGTATCTTCTAATGATTTAAACTTCAAACTGTAACTTCTAATGATTTAGACTCTAAACTGTAACTTCTAATGATTACTTAAATTCTAAACTGTAACTTCTAATGATTTAGACTCTAAACTGTAACTTCTATGATTACTTAAACTGTAAACAGTAAATTCTAATGATTTAAACTCCAAACTGTAACTTCTAATGATTTCGATTCTAGACTGTAACTTCTAATGATTACATCAACTCTAAACTCTAACTTCTAATGACTTAGACTCTAAACTGTAACTTCTTATGATTTAAACTCTAAACAGGGACTTCTAATGATTTAGACTCTAAACTGTAACTTCTAATGATTTAAACTCTAAGCTAACTTTAATTATTTAATCTCTAAACTGTAACTTCTAATGATAATTTAAACTCTAAACTGTAACGTTTAATGATTTAGACTCTAAACTGTAACGTATAATGATTTAGACTCTAAATTGTAACATCTAATAATTACTTCAACTGTAAACAGTAACTTCTAATGATTCAGACTCTAAACTGTAACTTCTAATGATTACTTAAACTGTAAACAGTAACTTCTAATGATTTAGACTCTAAACTAGGACTTCTAATGATTACTTAAACTGTAAACAGTATCTTCTAATGATTACTTAAACTGTAAACAGTATCTTCTAATGATTTAAACTTCAAACTGTAACTTCTAATGATTTAGACTCTAAACTGTAACTACTAATGATTACTTAAATTCTAAACTGTAATTTCTAATGATTTAGACTCTAAACTGTAACTTCTAATGATTACTTCAACTGTAAACAGAAACTTTTAATGATTCAGACTCTAAACTATAACTTCTAATGATTACTTAAACTGTAAACAGTAAATTCTAATGATTTAAACTCCAAACTGTAATTTCTAATGATTTCAATTCTAGACTGTAATTTCTAATGATTACATCAACTCTAAACTCTAACTTCTAATGACTTAGACTCTAAACTGTAACTTCTTATGATTTAAACTCTAAACAGGGACTCCTAATGATTTAGACTCTAAACTGTAACTTCTAATGATAATTTAAACTCTAAACTGTAACGTTTAATGATTTAGGCTCTAAACTGTAACTTATAATGATTTAGACTCTAAATTGTAACATCTAATAATTACTTCAACTGTAAACAGTAACTTCTAATGATTCAGACTCTAAACTGTAACTTCTAATGATTACTTAAACTGTAAACAGTAACTTCGATGATTTAGACTCTAAACTATGACTTCTAATGATTACTTAAACTGTAAACAGTATCTTCTAATGATTTAAACTTCAAACTATAACTTCTAATGATTTAGACTCTAAACTGTAACTTCTAATGATTACTTAAATTCTAAACTTTAACTTCTAATGATTACTTAAATTCTAAACTGTAACTTCTAATGATTTAGACTCTAAACTGTAACTTCTAATGATTACTTAAACTGTAAACAGTAAATTCTAATGATTTAAACTACAAACTGTAACTTCTAATGATTTAGACTCTAAACTGTAACTTCTAATGATTACATCAACTCTAAACTCTAACTTCTAATGACTTAGACTCTAAACTGTAACTTCTTATGATTTAAACTCTAAACAGGGACTTCTAATGATTTAGACTCTAAACTGTAACTTCTAATGATTACTTAAATTCTAAACTGTAACTTCTAATGATTACTTAAACTGTAAACAGTAACTTCTTATGATTTAAACTCTAAACAGGGACTTCTAATGATTTAGACTCTAAACTGTAACTTCTAATGATTTAAACTCTAAGCTAACTTTAATTATTTAATCTCTAAACTGTAACTTCTAATGATAATTTAAACTCTAAACTGTAACGTTTAATGATTTAGGCTCTAAACTTTAACGTATAATGATTTAGACATTGTGCAATACCTCCCCAGTTAGATTTTTCTTTTTCTTTCTTTTTTCTTTATTTTGTACATTGGTTTTTTTTATTTATATTCCTATGTTTCTTGTGTGTTTATTGTAATTTATTGTGATGCTACTGGAATCTTAATTTCCCTGAGGGAACCCTCCCAAAGGGATCAATAAAGATCTATCTATCTATCTATCTGTCTAGACTCTAAACTGTAACATCTAATAATTACTTCAACTGTAAACAGTAACTTCTAATGATTCAGACTCTAAACTGTAACTTCTAATGATTACTTAAACTGTAAACAGTAACTTCTAATGATTTAGACTCTAAACTATGACTTCTAATGATTACTTAAACTGTAAACAGTATCTTCTAATGATTTAAACTTCAAACTGTAACTTCTAATGATTTAGACTCTAAACTGTAACTTCTAATGATTACTTAAATTCTAAACTGTAACTTCTAATGATTACTTAAATTCTAAACTGTAACTTCTAATGATTTAGATTCTAAACTGTCACTTCTAATGATTTAGATTCTAAACTGTAACTTCAAATAATTTAGACTCTAAACAGTGACTTCTAATGATTTAGACTCTAAACAGTGACTTCTAATGATTTAGACTGTAAACTGTAACTTCTAATGATTTAGACTCTAAACTGTAACTTCAAATGATTTAAACTCTTAACAGTAACTTAAAATGATTTAAACTCTAAACTGAAACTTCTAATGATTTAAGATCTAAACTGAACCTTCTAATGATTTAAGATCTAAACTGAAACTTCTAGTAATGTAGACTCTAAATTGTAACTTCTAATGATTTAGACTCTAAATTGTAACTTCCAATGATTTAAACTCTAAACTGTAACTTCTAATGATTTAAACTCTAAACTGTAACTTCTAATGATTTAAGATCTGAACTGTAACTTCTAATGATTTAAACTCTAAACTAAGACTTATAATGTTTTAAACTCTAAACTAAAACTTCTAATGACTTAAGATCTAAACTGAACCTTCTGATGATTTAAGATCTAAACTGAAACTTCCAATGATTTAAACTCTAAACTGTAACTTCTAATGATTTAGACTGTAAACTGTAACTTCTAATGATTTAAACTCTAAAATGTAACTTCTAATGATTTAGACTCTAAACTGTAACTTCTAATGATTTAAACCCTAAACTGTAACTTCTAATGATTTAAACTCTAAACAGTGACTTCTAATGATTTAAACTCTAAAATGTAACTTCTAATGATTTAGACTCTAAACTGTAACTTCTAATGATTTAAACTCTAAACTGTAACTTCTAATGATTTAGACTCTAAACTGTAACTTCCAATGATTTAAACTCTAAACTGTAACATCTAATGACTTAAACTCTAAACTGTAACATCTAATGATTTAGACTGTAAACTGAAACTTCTAATGATTTAAGATCTAAACTGTAACTTCTAATGATTTAAACTCTAAACTGTAACTTTTATTGATTTAGACTATAAACTGTAACTTCTAATAATTTAGACTCTAAACTGTAATTTATAATGATTTAGACTCTAAACTGTAACTTCCAATAATTTAAACTCTAAACAGTGACTTCTAATGATTTAAACTCTAAAATGTAACTTCTAATAATTTAGACTCTAAACTGTAACTTCTAATAATTTAAACTCTGAACTGTAACTTATAATAATTTAAACTCTGAACTGTAACTTCTAATGATTTAAACCCTAAACAGTGACTTCTAATGATTTAAACTCTAAACTGTAACTTCTGATGATTTAGACTCTAAACTGTAACTTCTAATGATTTAAATTCTAAACTGTAACTTCTAATGATTTAAACTCTAAACAGTGAGTTCTAATGATTTAAACTCTAAACTGTATGTTCTAATGATTTAGACAGTAAACTGGATGTTCTAGTAATTAAAACTCTAAACTGTAACTTCTAATGATTTAAACTCTAAACTGTAACTTCTAATGATTTAAACTCTAAACGGTAACTTCTAGTGATTACTTCAACTGTAAACAGTAACTTCTAATGATTTAAACACCAAACTGTAACTTGTAATGATTTAGACTCTAAACTGTAACTTCTAATGATTACTTAAATTCTAAACTGTAACTTCTAATGATTACTTAAATTCTAAACTGTAACTTCTAATGATTTAGATTCTAAACTGTAACTTCAAATGATTTAGACTCTAAACAGTGACTTCTAATGATTTAGACTCTAAACTGTAACTTCTAATGATTTAGACTCTAAACAGTAACTTCAAATGATTTAGACTCTAAACTGTAACTTCTAATGATTTAGACTCTAAACAGTAACTTCAAATGATTTAAACTCTAAACAGTAACTTCAAATGATTTAAACTCTAAACTGTAACTTCTAATGATTTAAGATCTGAACTGTAACGTCTAATGATTTAAACTCTAAACTAAGACTTATTATGATTTAAACTCTAAACTGAAACTGTGTCTTTTAATGATTTGAATTCTAAACTGCAACTTCTAATGATTTAAATTCTAGCTGTAACTTCTAACGATTTAAAATCTAAACTTTAACTTTTAATGATTTAGACTAAACTGTAACTTCTAATGATTTAAGATCTAAACTGTAACTACTAATAATTTAGACTTGAAAGTATAACTTCTAATTATTTGCCTTGTAAAGATTTTGACTCTAATATGGTGTGATATTTCTAAACTGTATGTTTTAGTGACAACTTGGTTTTTAAAACTGTAATTTTTAATGATTAAAACTGAAACTTATTTAATGTATCTCACAGAGCAGCTCTGCTGAAGTTTACTGTTCAAATGATTAGCGTCATCTTAGCTCTGTGTTTTTTTTTTAACTTTCCTGCCTGTAAAAGCAGATTTTAAAAATAGATTTCAACGTGCGTAAAATCATAGCATAGAAAATCCAGGTCTCTAAAATTATTATAATTGGATAAAAATCTATTTTACGCTGTACTGGCACTTCTATGTTGTAGTCTTGGCGTACTGTAAGGTTTTCTTGTGTGCCAGCACTTCTCACTAGCTGCCGCTAGAGCATCCAATTGATTGAGTTCCACCAAAGTCACGATCCCGGTTTGCCAATTCAGGGGTAAATTTCCCAAAACGTATTAAATCATATCATTCTCAGCGTCCCCTCTTTCCCTCTGACTGATACACACGCCAACATGTGTACTAGGAGTGAAAAAGGAACAAGCACTGTTCAGAACCACGGCATGTTATAGGTTTCTGTGAGGGAGCTAAATGGCTCTGTTTACATCCCAACCGTTAATTACCCATAAAGTTTGGAAAATGGGTGGAGTTTCCCTTTAAGGTTTTCCAGGAACTGCTTTTAGGAACTTTCATTAGAAGTTTTTTTCTCGTTCACGGTTTTTTTTAAATCCGTCTGTTTTGCTCACCTGAAAGCCACGCGAGGGCCGAACCCCTGTACGCTGCTCTAATGCCTCTCCAAACTCATTAGTCCTCGTTACTGATGGGTGTAATGTGACAGACAGCAGGCAGACAGGTCACACACTGACTCCCAGCAACCGAGGATCCCTGGTTTCCCAGGAACAGCAGCGTATGGAAGAGAGTGGAAGCAGACCAGGGAAGCGTCTGGAGGCTGATTAGCTCCAGTTTGTTCAGGAGCAGAAAATAAGAGATTTCTTT
>CM038717.1:2780191-2790691 GCA_021613375.1 Megaleporinus macrocephalus | reverse complement strand
TCACTGATACGTTCCTGATGTCGTTTGTAATGTGATGTAATGTGATGATGTAACAATGTTGTGTATCTGTTTGTGTTTAGGACGCACACGAATTCATGTTCCACGTTTTGGGACAGATGCAGCAGGTGGGGGAAATGATGTGCTGGACGGGAGGCGGGGCTTCTCAGTGCCCAATCACAGCACACTTTGGGTTCCAGCTCACATCTATCATTGCATGTGGAGGGTAAGAGTCTCTGATACACACAAACCTGATCACTACTGTTACACACACACTGTGAAGTGTTTCATTAGAGATACTTTATACGGAGTTGATATGAAAGAAGTACAGTTTGGGAGCAGGACCACCTCCAAAGCTCCTCCTCCTTCACTACCTACACCTTTCTAGCTCTACACTCTGTTTCCTGTCACTAGAGGGGTCTGGCGGTTTGGGGTCCGGCCTATAAATGAGTAGGTCATACAGTCGAAGTGCTCGATGACGGTTTGGTCCAAACTCACAACTAAAGCTTTAAATGTGTGTCTGTTTGTGTTTGTGCAGCTGTGGAGCTGAAAAACGCAGAGCGGTGGACTTCAATCACCTCGCTCTGGATCTGACCCCCCAGTGCTCAGTGAGGGACTGTCTCAGACTGTTCTTCAGTGTAAGTAGCTCACACACTCACTAATACACACACATACACACACACACACTCACACTAATACACACACACTCACTAATACACACACACACACACATACACATACACTAATACAAACACACACACACTCACTAATACACACACATTCACACACACACACACACACACACACACTAATACACACACACTCACTTATACACACACATACACACACACACACACACACACTAATACACACACACACACTAATACACACACACACACTAATACACACACACATTAATATTCACCCACAGACACACATGTATACACTCTTGTATTGTTTTTAAGTGTAAATTTCCACAATAATGATGTGTATGTGTGTGTGTGTGTTTGTGTGTGTTTGTGTTTGTGTGTGTGTGTGTGTGTGTGTGTGTTTGTGTACGTGTGTAGGACGAGTCAGAGGTCGAGTGCAGGTGTGAGGTGTGTGGGTCTAACTCTGCAAGCTGCAGGTGGGCGTTCCACACACTGCCCAGGTAAGTGTGTGTATTAGATCATGTGAGCTGTGCGTATTAGTGGAGTCAGTGGTGTAACTATGGTGAAGGTGGTCAGTACAGGGGGCTTTACCGGTGGGACAGTCACACTGGGGGCTGTACCTAAACCTCTCTCTCTCTCTCTCTCTCTCTCTGTTTTATAGAATTCTGGTTCTGCAGCTGAAGAGGTTTCAGGTTTCTGCAGACTACAAAATTTCAAAGCAGCAAAATAAGATCCAGCTAGACAGAGACCTGCAGCTGACCTTACCAGTGCAGAGGTGACCACCACAGACGTACACACACACACACACACACACACACACAAACGTATATACACACACATATATATATATACAAATGAAAGACTTTATTAAATCCTGAGTTTGTTGTACTTACAGAGTTGCTGCTTTAGGCCACACCTACAAAGAGGTCAAACCACCTGATCATCTCAGTAAACCTGGACCTCCAGATGGTACGTCATAACAACACCATTCACACATTTACACTAATGTGAGAGACAATACAGTCAGAACTAATCAAACTCAGAGATAATGAACTTTATCAGCCCAGTTATACACCTGTCAGTACAGAGAGAGAGAGAGAGAGAGACACTGAGAGAGAGAGACAGAGAGACAGTGAGAGAGAGAGAGAGAGACAGTGGTAGAGAGAGACAGAGAGACAGTGAGAGAGAGAGAGAGACAGAGCGAGAGAGACAGAGCGAGAGAGAGAGAGATAGAGAGAGAAAGAGGGAGAGAGAGAGAGACAGAGCGAGAGAGTGAGAGATAGATAGAGAGAGAGAGAGATAGAGAGAGTAATATTTTGTGATGTCAGAAAAGGCCGTATTCATCACACCCAGAGCAACTGATCACAGCTAATCGTTCCTTTCTGTGTTCCTTCCCTCATAATCTAGAAGACAGAAAGTCAGAGGAGAGACAGACAGAGAGAAATGAACTGGTGAGGCTAAAGAGAGAGAGAGAGACTGAAAGAAAGCAGTAACGCTGTGGAGAATGACAGGAATACAGTAGAGGAGAATTAGAGAAGTGTACAGGATGAAGCTGATAGAAAGGAGGAGATTAGTATGTGTGTAGACGTGTAGAATGACTGCTGTCTCTGTTTTTTAGGGTGACTCTGTGTTCAGATACTCGCTGGTCAGTGTGCTGAACCATATTGGACACAGTTCACAGTCTGGTAAGATCACAGACACACTATAAAACCCAGCTGCACATTCAAACACTGTACAATCAGATTAATAATGTTTATATTAGAGTTCTAATGGAGCTTATATAGTAATATAGAATCTTACAGTACTGGGCTCTCTCTCCTCTTCCTCTCTCTCTCCTCTCTCTCTCTCTCTCTCTCTCTCCTCTCTCTCACTCTCTCTCTCTCACTCTCTCACTCTCTCACTCTCTCTCTCTCTCTCTCTCTCTCTCTCTCTCTCTCTTCTCTCTCTCCTTCAGGACACTATGTGAGCGACTGCTTCAGTCAGTCGGACTCGTGCTGGCTGTCGTACGATGACGAGCGAGTCACCGTGATGGAGGAGGAGCGAGTGCTGAAGAGGAGGCAGCGCAGTGCTTATGTGTTGTTCTATGAGAGACAGTAAACAGTCTGTGCTCTCCTCTCTCAGCTCCACATCTCCTGCAGCCACACTCGCTCTCTGACGCCTGGACAGCAGCAGTTCTCTCACCTCTACCTCTGTTTCTGTAAATAATTAAATATAAAAAATATAAAAATATATATTTTATATAATAAAAATATAAAAACATAAGAGGACTATTTAAAGTGATACATTTGAAGTGTTACAGAGAGATCAATGGTAGAGTCAGTTCAACCCAGAGTTCATTTCATTAACAAGAACTTTTAGTTTACAATCTATTTTTCAGGACGAGAAACGAGACACACTACATAAAAGTAACTTTTAAAAACAAGAAGCAAACTATTAAAGTTCTCCTCAGAGAATATAAACTAAACAATAATGTGAAAGACAAATGGACAAACTATTTTAACCCTTTCTAGTCGCTCACATGATCAAATACAGGTCTGATTTAGTCACAGCATTAAAACAAAGTCCAGTTAAAAGTAAAATGTGTTTAAATGTTAGCAACTAAAATTAGACTACAATGTTTTTTTAACTAAAACTAGACTACAATGGTTGTTTAACTAAAACTAGACTACAATGGTTTTAGTGTTTGAAGACTAAACTGGACTAAAATGCCTGTTTGACTAAAATGTGACTAAAACTATCATTTTGTAACTGTGTTGAAAGTCTGTAGATGAAAACTAATTAACTTGCTACCTAATTGGATTAACATAAATAAATGGGTTTTTTATATGAAGCAAACTTAAAAGTACACAATCAGCCATAACACTAACACCACCTCCTTACTTCATAAACCTACTCGTCTGATTTTGGGGGAGCTGCATAACATATTCACACGATATTTGATTAAAACTAAAAGTGTGTTTTAAACTAAAGCTTAATGTTTAGTTTAAGTGTGTGTTTTCTAACTATTTCTAACCTACCGTTTATATCTAAGATCTTAAAAAAAGCTCTAGCCCATCAACTTCACTCATACCTGCAGAAGAATTCCATATATAAAAAATTCCAATCTGGATTTAGGCCACGTCATAGCACTGAGACAGCCCTAGTTAAATACAAATGATCTTCTCCTTGCCTCTGATCAAGGTACGTATCCTTATCAGTGCTACTAGATCTGAGTGCAGCCTTTAATACTATAGACCCCACCGTCCTTCTAAAAGATTAGAGAACATGGTTAGAATTAGACGAACAGCTCTTTCATGGTTCAGATCGTATCTATCTGAGTGTTATCAATTTGTAAAGATAAATTATGTATCCTCAAATCATACAAAAGTTAGATATGGAGTTCCACAAGGTTCTATTTTAGGGCCATTATTTATATATTTATATTATAAGCAAGCATGGCATTAGCTTCCACTGTTACGCATTTGATACACAGCTGTATATATCAGCCAAACCTGATAACAAATTTACATTAAAGAAAATAGAAGATTGTGTAAAAGATGTGAAATACTGGAAGTTACAGAATTTCCTTCTTCTAAACAGTGATAACACCGAGCTTCTTATTCTGGGACCAAAACCGCAAGTAATTAATTATTCAACTTAACTTGGCTGATTTTTCTGTTTCCTGGTCTAGCGGCTAAAAATCTTGGCGTCTTTATTGATTCAGATCTATCATTTGATCAACATATAACTAATATTAATAGAGCAGCTTTTCTACATCTACGTCACATCGCTAAGCTAAGAAGTGCTTTATCCATGCATGATGCTGAACAACTAGTACAGGCTTTTATTACCTCTAGGCTAGATTATTACATCACTCTATAGTCCGGATGTTCAAACTTGTTCAAAACGCTGCAGCTAGAATCTTTACTAAAACCAAACATCTGATCATATCAGCCCAGTCCTATCAGCGCTGCACTGGCTTCCAATTAAATTCTGTATTGATTATAAAATTCTGCTATTGACATACAAAGCCCTACACGGTCTCGCTCCTAAGTTTCTACAAGACTTTATTTCCTATTATGAACCATCTTGATCACTTAGATCACAGGGCCTGGCTTCTTATTAGTTCCCAGAATTCACAAAGCCTCCTTTTTTTAATGAAGCCCCCCACCTTTAAAATAATCTTCCAGATAAGGTCTGGGACTCAGACACAGTCTCAATCTTCAAGTCTAGTCTGAAAACTTACTTGTTTAGTTTAGCTTTTAGTAATTCATGTTTCCTTTTGTTGAAGGTTGTAGATCCAGGGGTTCATGGACACAGGGAATTGTGGTAAACAGATGCTGGTGCTGTTGCCCACCACTTGCATGCGGTCACTCGGATTTCTGGATGATGAAGGTTATGCCAGTGCCATTGTTGTGTTACCTTCTGGTTCTTTTCTTTTAGTTCTATTGTTATAGTCAGACCTGCCGAAGCTGTTATCCACACTCTGATAATGTTGTGCATTCTCCCTATCTCCATACATCCAAACAGAACTGATTCTATCTCTTTATCTTTTCCCAGTTTATGACTGCCCACCTGTCTGGACTCCCCTGCCACCCAAGTCACCCATCAGACTGAGCGTCCGGCCCCATACCAGCTACCTAGCCTCAGACTAGCTACCATTTATATCTAAGATCTTAGAAAAAGCTCTAGCCCATCAACTTAACTCATACCTGCATAAGAATTACATATATGAAAATTTCTAATCTGGATTTAGGCCACATCATAGCACTGAGACAGCCCTAGTTAAGATAACAAATTATCCTTGCCTCTGATCAAGGTACGTATCCTTATCAGTGCTACTAGATCTGAGTGCAGCCTTTAATACTATAGACCCCACCGTACTTCTAGAAAGATTAGAGAACATGGTTAGAAATAGACGGACAGCTCTTTCATGGTTCAGATCGTATCGTCGTAAAGATAAATGATGTATCCTCAAATCATTCAAGAAGATATGGAGTTCCACAAGGTTCTATTTTAGGACCATTATTGTTTATATGATAAATACTAAAACTAGAACATCTGATCATATCAGCCCAGACTAGCTGCCTAACCTCCACTACAGACTCTAACTAGCTTCCACCAACTTTCTACCTTCATTAACTGTCATCATCACTCTCACTGCTCTTCATCTGTACTACAGATACTCTAGTTATAACATACTATGATTATATAAGCACACCTGAGCAGCTAAACAGGTAAAAGGTGGTACAGTCAGTATATTAGTACTGTTTGAGTAGTTTGACCAGAGGAGGATGGGTCCCCCCTTGTGAGTCTTGGTTCCTCTCAAGGTTTCTTCCTCCAGTTCTGAGTTTCTCTTCGCCTATGGCTTGCTCACAGGGGGGTTTTATGGTTTTTCTATCATTTTTATGACTTTCTTCTTCTGTTTTTATTTTCTTCTTATGTTTATTTATGCTCTATTGAACCTTTCTTATCACTAAATTCCTGTAAAGCTGCTTTGTGACGACATCAGTTGTTAAAAGCGCTAAACAAATTAATCTGATTTGATTTTGATTTGATGATGAGAAGGTTGTGATAATGTTACCACTACATCGTCATATAATTTTCTGAGGAATTACATGTTAACGTTGTGGGAACCAAAACAGAACGTTGTCACAACATAGCCGTGTTTGCTGAAACATGTGAAATACTTATCTGAGAATATCTGCTTTCAAATGAAACTTGTTTTAGTCTAAAGTCTAAAATATAACGTTTACAAATTTATCACAGATTTATGTGAAATTCTGCTAAAACAGTTGAAGCTAACGGTCGCTAAGGAAACCAAACCTAGTGTCTGCGCACGCGCTGGTGCTGCTGTCTCGAAACTGCTGGTCTGAGAACTGCAGGAGTGAATCTGCGGCTCTGCAGACAGATATTATTGTGAAAATGGTTTTGGTAAATGTTTTTCACGCATATAATTATTAACTGAAAGATGAAGTTTCACATTTTTCTCACCTTTTTATTCAAAAAACTCACAAAACAGCATCAGAGGAGAAACGCGGCGCTAATGCTAATGCTAACGAACTGACTGACAGCCTCTTGAGCTAAAGGCTAAAAACACAGACTCAGACTTTTATACCTTAAACTTTCTGGAGCTCCTCTTTTAGATTAAGGTCCATTTAGACGGAGGAATAAAATCTCTGCATTTCTCCTGAAGTAAAAACCAGAACAGACACAGATATTTAGTTTTAAACCACATTATTGTAGCAATCGCCGCCTCATGTTCCGTAGCAACAGTGCTAACTGTTAACAGACTACATTGTGTGAAAAAAAGTTCTTGTGATTATTTTTAATTAATTATTTATAAATTATGTAATTTTATAATGTTTTATCTTGATCACTGTTTTTAAAAGCAATAAGTCACTAATTGTTGTGTGTTACTGTTATTCTATTACGGGGAGGAGGTTTTAACTTACTACACAATGACGTCACTCTTAGTGGTCTATTCTTTACCATTTAAGGTGGAACCAAAGTGACATTGTTTATTAATTATGTTTATTATTTGATTTAAACAAATAATTTAAAGTTCCAGAAAAAAAAAACCGAAAGAAGCATTGATGGTTAATCCTTTATAGTCTCTCTACATACAGAAACAGTGTTTTTATTTATTCTTGTTTCATGTTTCTCATTTTAGCTTCTTTTAGCCTCCAAAAGTCTAAAAGAGTATTGCATCATACAAAAAGACCCCAAGTGACCTTTATGGTGCAACACCTTCAGAAACTGATTTTGGTAAGAATGGCTTTGTTTATCGTGTCAGGTGGTACAACCTCCTCAGCAAAATAAGAATACACAAAAATTAAAATAATGTTCATTTAATTTAAAAAAATTAAGGATGAACTCCAGTTGAAATACTACAACAGTGTCTAAATCGATGCCTGTTTAACTAAAAATCAGTCTGCAAAGTCAGGCGGCACAACCAGTAAATCAAATGGTGCAACCAGACCAGCTTTAATAACTGAAACAGGACATTAAAAGCTTTGATAACACAAACTATGTTTAAGATTTAAACACACACAGATATAAAATTAAATATATATGAACATAATGTCTCTTCGAAAAGGTATTTGTCATTTATCCATTTATTTACATATGAAACTATATGGGAAACGGTGGACGACTATCGGTTGTTGTTTTTGTTTTGGTTAGTAACAGATCCCAAAACAAGTGTAGCTGCTAATTCCAGGTTGGGTTCGTCCACCTTTTTTCATATAGTTGGTTAGACGGTTGCACCACCTGACACTTTTAGATTTTTAAAGGCTAAAAGAAGCTGGAATGGATTTTAGATGGTTGCACAGAAAATTGTTTTACATAAAAAAATAATATTGAATAATTTGATACATATTTTATATTTATTACATTATTTTGGGGAAAATAAAGAACAATAGACACACGGACATTACGCCCATGACCCAGATTTATGAATATATTTAAATGTAACTGTTATTATAGTACAATTATTATTTATTAATATAGTTGAATAATTAATCAACTATTTTATTAAGACATCACTGATTATAATTACAGACTGTAGTTCATCTGTTGTTCTGTATGCTTTGTTACTCTGACCACCACAGGACCCCCACACAGCAGTATAGGGTGGATCATTCTCAGCACTGCAGTAACAGCCACATGATGCTGTTGATGGTGGTGGTGTGGTGTTGTAGTGTGTGTGTGTTTATCTGTGTGTGTGTCAAGGTTTATTTGTGAAATACAAAGTTATACACTAGCAGTGAAAAGCTTTGATGACTGCATCTTACATGAAACATTATATTATAATATTATATAAAATTATATGATATAATTATATAAAGGTATATTGAAATATTTATGAATTATAATTAAATATGACACTAAATACAGTAAACATGAGGATAATAAGAAGGAAATAAATAGAAATTGAAGTAAAAATGTGCGTAAATTTAAATTTACTGTGTGTGTGTGTGTGAGTGGGAGGTGGTCCTAGGTGCTACCCCTTCTCTCTAATAAAAAACGTAACACCGCTGAAACTCTGTGAGAGAAATAAACGCTGGTTTATTCCTGAGAGAGAAACTCTTCGTGTTTTTGGTGAAGTTCAGGTTAATAATCTTATAAAGTATTAAGAGAGTTAGCTCGCTGTGCTAGCTCCTTCTCCAGTCCTCCGAGTGACTCCAGCAGAGTTCAGACTAAAACCGAGTGAGGAGTTTGATTATTTCTGACTCAAACGCTGGAATACCTCTGATTCTCGCAGACGGTGCGTGGTTTTAGAGCCGCGGCGCGTTCTGATCCATTATGACGTCACCGCGCTTCGTCACGGCCGCCGTCATTTATTACCAGTTGTAAAGTGTCGCAGGTCTCAGTCTTTCTTCAGCTACGAGAAGAAACGAAGCAGAACATTTCATCTACTGCGTTCAGATTGATCTGCACCGCCGAACACCATGTTCTGCTTTCCGTGCTGCTTCTGCAGACGAGTACGAGCTCTTACTGACACACGCTCACTTTAGAGGAAAAGATCAAACTTTAAATAATCACATATCATTCTTTTCACACCTTTGTAGTAAACCTGCTTCAGTAGAATGACCCAGTAATAAGTCGGTGGTGTTGGTGCTGAATTATAGAGTATTTATTGATCTGATCTGATCTTGTCTGTGTGTTTGATGAACAGAGGAATAAAGTTCATCCTGCAGTTGTGGAGCCAGAGACTGTCGGAGAGACTGAAAGGTAATTAAAGAGTTTTACACTTCAGTAAAACTGGAAAACCTAAAATGGGTTACAAGGATCTTTAGAGGGTCGATAAATAAAACCAGTGGTGCATTAAAGGAGCCATAAATGAATTGATTCAGTTTTTAAATTGTTCTATGTAGAAGGTACGTGTGATTTTGGTCACCCAGATGCAGCTTTTACACCATTTACTCTCTTTGATCTGATTCTAGAATTAAAATGTGAGATTGTGAATAATTAGATGAGCTCTCTGTAAATAAGCTCCGCCCTCATACTATTTACTTAGCTATGCTAGTTAGTTGGAGTGAATCTGTATTTGAGTCTGTGAACTTGATTAGTCTGTCGTCATAGAAACCATATGAATGTACATGAGTTCTGTAACTAACAGACTTCTTCTGTTTTCACAGGAGCTCAGAGACAAACACCAAGAGTCCAGAGCTCAGCCAGGTCACCGGGACAACAGTTCCCGAGATCTCCACGGAAACCACAGGGACATCAAATGTGGTTTCAAGTGCAGTCTCCACAGCAGGAAAGGATGCAGAAGCGACCACCATGGAAACGGAGACCACTGTTGCTGAGACCTCTGCAGCAACCAGTGGTCCTTCCATGGGGTCTGGTGAAATCTCCATGGCAGCCATTCCGGAGATTTCACCCACGAACACAGTTCCGGAGATCTCTTCCAGTATTTCCATTCAGAGATCTCCACGGAGCCCACCAGGACCCAGGTGACCACCTCTAACGTCAACGAGATCTCCATGGTAACCAACGATACCATTGTGAAGATCCTGACAAGGGGTGAGGGAACCAGAGGGGTCAGCAAAATGGAGCTGCCGTCCACAGCGTCCCTGGACAGGTGAGAGTGCTACATCAACCTGAACCTCCATCTAGTGATGAAGACCTGAACATCATTAGGATCCACATACACAGAAACTGAGAGCAGCTCAAACACAGACACAGCTAACGGAACCTCTCTCTCTCTCTCTCTCTCTCTCTCTATCTCTCTATCTCTCTCTCTCTCTCAGGGCTGCTGTGGTCCAGAAGAAGCGTGGTGGGTCTCCTGTATGTGCGGGACAGGTGGAGAGATTGGAGGCTCTAGCTGAAGGAGCTAAAGCTCCACAGTCACTCTGTCCCCCATCAG